>CM070498.1:5640885-5715885 GCA_036324585.1 Champsocephalus esox | reverse complement strand
GCTCATTTCGCTCCCAGGTGCCGCTACACTCACTGCCAGAGTGCTACTGCGGAGAGTGCTGTGTGTGCGTGTGTGTGTGCGTGCAGGGTTGAGTTGTACGGAATAGCCTACATGTAACAGCGTTACGTAATCAGAATACAAACATCAATGCAGTTCACATTGTATTTGAAACACGAGCAATCTCATTATAGATACTTTCGTAAACCAGAAGTGAATACATTTTGGAATAGGCAACTTATTGGAATTATTGGTGGAAACGGTTTACTCACAACATACCTATTCATTTCCGGCAGATCTGAGAGAGAGAGAGAGAGAGAGAGAGAGAGAGAGAGAGAGAGAGAGAGAGAGAGAGAGAGAGAGAGAGAGAGAGAGAGAGAGAGAGAGAGAGAGAGAGAGAGAGAGAGATGCAGCGTGTCTGTGAGGCCCGCCCCCGCACGCAGATGAGCGAGAGAGATCTCTTTGTAAATGTTGAAAGTTAGAAGTATGGGATTAGTTTTGTTTCATAAAGATAAAACAACACTTTCTCAGAATCAAGCAAAAACTAAGAGTTTAGAAAACAGCTAAATAAATGCAATATCAAAAATAAAACTTTTAGTTGCAAACAAATCATTTGTGTAATCATGTAAACTATAAGCATGTTTTCTTTGTATCAACATGTCTTTTTGTTTGCAGGTCTCTTTGCTTCTTTCTCAATGATCAGACTCTGCAGCTTTCTCCTTTGAGCTCCCTCATGTTGTACAATCGCTGGAGGACTGGGCTGTCACTCAAAAACCGAGTAGCCAATGGGACGTCCCCTGAAAGTCCCGCCCACCCCTGAAAGTTTCTTCAAGTTTTTAAACCCTTCTGTTCAAAGTTGATATTTTGTTTCTTGAAAGATTAAATCTTTAAAAACATGCTGTTTGCCATTGTTAAAGTGTGATGGAAGAAATTAAAATATAGGTCACTGACGTGGAGCTTTAGGCCTGCAATGCTTTAAAACAATAGTTTTAGTCGTTTCAGTTTTGAAGAGTGAATATGGATGTTAAATTCACAAATTAATATGAATAATCTTAAACAAGAACAGGATCTTGAGCCATGATGCCTGTTTTTAAAGTACAGAAACATTCAGAATGCATGACGGTCCCTTCAAAGGTTTTGAAATAGACACATAGTACTCTTAATTTATAAAGTAATAATAATACATGTGAATGATTGAGCTCATTCGTGGCCTGACTGGCCCTCCTAATGTCGTTTAAAAAAAGTCAATGATGATCATTGTGAAGGGGTGTCCTGTAGCTGCCACTCGCCTTGCGTGGCAAATGCTGCTATTTAAACCCGTATTTAACGTGTACAATGTCGCTGGTTAGGCATGACTTTATCAAACTGATCTGTACACAGGACTGGTGATCTGTACACAGGGTTGGGTTGTGTATTCACAAACTGTATTCAGCTCGCGTTACATTTGAAAAACAACTAATCTGATTACAGTTACTTTCGTAAACCTGAAGTGAATACATTTTGGATTACTTATTGGAATTATTGGTGGAAAAGTGTCCTCACAAAATGCATACTAATATTCATCACCGGCAGAACTGTGTGCACAGCGCAGCAGCATGTCTGTGAGGCCCCGCCCCCGCACGCAGATGAGAGAGAGATCTCTTTTTAAATATATTGAAAGTTAGAAACGGAGATGGTTCGATAAAACGTGCAAGATAACGTTTATGTAGCATTTCTTTATTGTCGAAATGATGACATTTCATAACGTGATAAAATCAAAGTGAATTATATCTGCATCTGTCTGTAAGGGCAATCCGCACAACCACTCTTAAACCCCTGGAATCATTATACAAACAAACGCTTAAAATAGTTGATAAGAAGTCAGTTTATTCTCATCATTGCCCAATACTCACACAATATAACTTGTTGAGCTGGGAAAATGTAATGAGATATGCAAATGCTTGCCTCGTGTACAAAATAATACACGCCTTATCTCACCTCCGCTCAGACGTGTGATCACCATACGCACGCCTGTAACCAGGGCAACAAGAGGAGACTGCGTTGTTCCATTAAGGAAGAGTTCATTCAGCCAATCTTCCTTTTCTTTGAAAGCTGCACAACGTGGAACTCAATCCCAGTAAAGATTGGAGAACTAAACACCTGCAGTTCATTTAAATCTAACTTAAAAACATGGTTAGTGGAAAGTCAGCTCTGTCAACACTGACACAATCTGTACTTTACAACACTCTGTTTGTATGCCTTGACCTTTATCGGTCTGCTTTGTGAAAATGTATTTTAGTTTAGTCTTTATGTTTTTATATGCTTTTATCATAATATAAGTATCTGTTGAATGTTGTTGTAATGATTGTATTTACCTGTTATTTGAAGTGAATTTTTGTTTTTAGGATGACTTTTAACATCTGTCCAGGGACTACAGACGAGAAATAGCCTGTTGGCTAACTCTGGCGCATTTACAGAAATGTCAATCAATGTGCACTGTCCCTGTCAAATAAATATATAAAGAAAAGAAAGAATACAAACAATATTGTTAACATGAAGATATGATTTAATGTTCGTTGTTTGGAGTTATTCTAAGGCTTTACTCATTGGGAACTCGGTATGAGACAGAGCACACTGTTGAGATGTCCAATCTGCCTGTTTTACACACTTTGACCAACAGGGGGGGTTGTGTTCAGATGAAGCCCATGATGAAGCCTCATGAGATGAACCAATTGGCTGGAAAGCTTCATTAGGCTTCATCTCGCCATCACTAGTAGCTGGTCTCTTCAGTGGACCACTGCTGCTTGTTACGTTTCTCCATCGTTCTGTACAAACTGGATAAAACGCCGGCTTTTTGTTGTTGTTCAGGAGTTGATCCCTGCCCCCGCCCCCGCCTCGACGTAAGCGTGACGTATGCGGTGCTTTTGCTCTGGCCGGACACTTTGGTGCTCGAAATGAACCGGATTCAGGAGCTAAGATGCTGCTCCGCTGCGGTGTGAACAGGAAAACCCGGTGCTTTTCAAGCTCCAGCTCCAAACCGGCCCTGAAAAACCGTTGGTGTGAATGAGGTAAAAGAAGTCTTGCATTTCGCATGTGTAAAGTCGTCCGATGCTTTCCATTTCGTTTCGTAAGAGGATAACCAAAGGGAACAGCGCTTCAATACAATCGGCCATTGTTGTTGTTGTCGATGTGGGGGATTTCCGGCGGTTTGGATTTTATGAAGCAGGCACGTAAACGGTGACGTCATGACGCAGCAGCGGCAGCTCTGGGCGGTGTGAACAGAGCGGGAGCAGAAAAGGGAAACCGGAGCTGAACCAGAAAAGCTTCCGCTCGGAGCTAGAGAGGGAAAAGCGCTGGTGTGATTTATGGCGTTGATATACCCATGAGGGACTTCGCCTCGACCGGAAGTAGATGGGCTGACTTTAAAGTCCGCCAAAAACCGAGAGAAGAAGAAGAAGCTACAGTTATTATTCCAGTTCGGCTCTGGGTGGGTAACAGTTGATTTGTAATGCTAAGCTGACTTTATTTTTATTACACCAGTTGTCTTTAAGACAGTTTGAGTTGTTGTGTTGATTCTCGTTACCATAGATATAGTTTTAAATATATGCTTATTAGGATCGCCATTCACTGTGACGCAGCATTTTTTCCCATTGAAATTAATGAGGTTCTTCAGTTAGCAGCTAGCGCTAAGCTAAGCGACGGTTTAGCTCATTAGATAAATAGATATACTTTATTTAAATAATTATTTACCTTAAGAATGAGTGTGTCACAACAGAAGTGTTTAAAAGATACAATAAGCAGCAAGTTTACACACGGGACACATATCACTAGAGTATCTAAAGAATACACAATATACAGAAAATACTGTATACATGGAGTACATTAAACAGTCTTACTGGCTAATGTTTGCTTTCTGTGTTAACTTAGTGATAGTTAATGACACAGATAGCGTTATAACCGTGGTTCAAACAACCGTTAATGTCACTTTCTATGTGAATAAAGTCATTGTAATGACATAAAAGTGAACAAACTGTGAGCTGTAAGTTAGAATGTAAGTTGCTACTCAGATTATGATGAATTATATCATTAATAATAATTTACACATAAAACCAACTTGTTATCGTAATGGTTAAAGTCATTTGCATGTAATGTTAATAACTATCTGACCTTTCTATAATGTTCTCCTCTGCTTAACATCACATTGACTAAATGGATCAATTTGGAGCATGTTTACGTCACAGCAGCACAGATGAGACAAGGCACTGCACATGGTGTGATAAAACACTACATATAAGCATCTAGAAATAGAACATATCATTGAATGAACTCTTTGAATTCCTCCTCTTCACTCCTGACAGTTTTCCACCTGAAGCAGCTCTGTGGTCTTCATCAGGACCCAGTGTCCCCAGAGAGGACCTGAAGCAGCTCTGTGGTCTTCATCAGGACCCAGTGTCCCCAGAGAGGACCTGAAGCAGCTCTGTGGTCTTCATCAGGACCCAGTGTCCCCAGAGAGGACCTGAAGCAGCTCTGTGGTCTTCATCAGGACCCAGTGTCCCCAGAGAGGACCTGAAGCAGCTCTGTGGTCTTCATCAGGACCCAGTGTCCCCAGAGAGGACCTGAAGCAGCTCTGTGGTCTTCATCAGGACCCAGTGTCCCCAGAGAGGACCTGAAGCAGCTCTGTGGTCTTCATCAGGACCCAGTGTCCCCAGAGGGACCGAAGCAGCTGTGGTCTCATCAGGACCCAGTGCCCCAGAGAGGACCTGAACAGCTCTGTGGTCTTCATCAGGACCCAGTGTTCCCAGAGAGGACCTGAAGCAGCTCTGTGGTCTTCATCAGGACCCAGTGTCCCAGAGAGGACCTGAAGCAGCTCTGTGGTCTTCATCACGACCCAGTGTTCCCAGAGAGGACCTGAAGCAGCTCTGTGGTCTTCATCAGGACCCAGAGAGGACCTGAAGCAGCTCTGTGGTCTTCTCAGTGTTTCCAGCTTAAAAGAAGGTTTGTGTGTTTTCTTCTAGAACAGATTACAAATCGCCTGAAAATGGTATAAATAAGTGGCAAAGCTCGCTCCATTGCAGAGATATTCCCGCGAGAGTGCGGAAAACTTAAGTTTATTTATTTATTTCAAATGTGAACTTGTACCAATATACTCACGGACCACTAGGGGGCGCTCTCTTACGTCGAGGCGGGGGCTGGGGCGGGATCAACCTCCTGAACAACAACAAAATGCCTGTGTTTTATCCATTCGTACACAACGATGGAAAACCTCAAACTGAATAAGCACAAAGAAGTCTTGCATTTCACATGTGACGTTTGTACAATCGGCCGTTGTTGTTGTCGATGTGAGGGATTTCCGCGCGGTTTGGATTTTATGAAGCAGGCACGTAAACGGTGGCGTCATCAAATCCAATCCAATCCAACTTTATTTATATAGCACTTTAAAAACCTTCAGACCAAAGTGCTGCACAGAGAGATAAGCTCACACAACATAATATAAATACAAACACAAAACAAACCAGAATAAACGTAATAATTAAAGATGACGCAGCGGGCAGCTCTGGGCGGTGTGAACCGAGCGGGAGCAGAAAAGGGAAACCGGAGCTGAACCAGAAAAGCTTCCGCTCGGAGCGAGAAAGGGAAAAGCGCTGGTGTGAAAGCCGCATTACAGAGTCCTGCAGCTGTGAGTTTCTCCTCTTCAGTGAAGCAGCTTTATTACTGTCTCCTATTGTCGCAGACAAAGTAGCATTACATGGAAATATTCAAGTAAAGTAAAAGTAACTCTAGATAGTACTTAAGTACAGTACTTGAGTAAATGTACTTGGTTACTTCTCACCTCTGCTATGAACCTACGAAGTAGCTGTGGATTAGTTTTGTTGTGTCTGTCGGTTGTATTGAGTTGTCTTGTTTTGTGTCAGCTGTAGTTGTGTTGATTATTTCAGAGCCCCAGCCGGAGAAGGAGCACTGAGAGCAGCATGGAGGAGAACGAGGAGACTCCTGGAGCTCAGGTCAGTGTGCATTTCATCACAATCTTGCCGTCATTTGACGAAGAGTTTTATCACTTGAAATGAGGAAAAGGGAGAAGGACGTCCCTCTGCTGGAGGGGCGAAGGAGTCTGGTGGGATTCTTTTCACCGCCAGCAAAGCGTGTTCCTGTGCTAGCGGAGCCTCGCAGCGGCGAAACTGAGGCTCTGGTAAACTGTGGTAACATGAAGAGCCGCTTGGGAGCCGGCTCTTCTTATGGCGCGTTTCCACTGCAGCGGGTAGCTCGCTTTAAGCGTGCCGAGCCGTGCGGGGCTCGTGTCTGGTTGCGTTTCCACTTGGCCTAGTACCGGCTAGCGGGTCCTAATTCACAGTTTTTCTGGCCCCAAAAAATCGTGGTTCTAGGGCCAGGAACAACCAGGCTGAGTCGGGCTGAGTATGCTAAACTAGAGAGAGAATCGCTGGCAAGGCGGCTACAACTACAACAAGATGAACATATTTGACCATGATTTAATTGTAATACACGTTTCAAAATGATGCCGAAGTAACAACACACTGATACCGGTTAGTAAGAACCATGAATTAATGCTTTGACCAGTCTGCAGACAGACGGCAGGCAAACAACCATTTAAAATGCGTGTTTTCTAAATGTAGCTTGGCTAAGCTAACGTTATGTATGCTCCGACCGTCCACACTCACAACAACGGCCTACAGACATAAATAAACCAGCGACTGTATTCTCCATGACACAGGCAGTCTGTGGTTTGTACTTGTTTAACTTCTGTCTAGTTTCTGAACAGATATGAGGAGCTGTGAGCTCTGAGGGCTAACAGCTAACGGGTGATGTTGTTTTTCTGGGGCTCTCATTGAAGATGCCGTCACGGCTCCGCCTACACTGCGTTACTATAGTAACTACCCCAGTTCCTAAACTGTAATGGAAACGCGCCATTAGTGAGCCGAGCCAAATGATCCGACTCACTAAAAAGAGCCGGGATTCCCATCACTAATACCTAAAGAGATGGTATCTGTAAGGGACGGCTCAATTCAAACTTCAACTCCAGGGTTTCCCTCACAGAGACTTCACTTGGGCCGCCCAGGTTTAACGACCACCAAAGGATATTTCCCGACCCATTCATTATTATTTTTGTATCCGTCCGCGAGCACGACGCCATCTGCAATCGCTAGTGGACAATGATCCCTCGCTGGCTGTACCTGTTCGCTCTGCTATCGCGTGGAGGGTCTGCTAACAAGCAGCCAACAGAAAGGATCGCGTTAATGTCATTGCACCTCACGAATGCCTGACACGGTTATCCCCAAATGAAAGATCACAACCTGTTTGAAATATACAATATGAATGCACAATATGGTTCGATAGAGGTTAGAACGTTGTTGTCTACGATTCTTTAGTTGTCAGATCAAGTCTGAAATGTGACTTGCATCACAGCAGCTCCATGTGTAACGTCAACATGGACACATAAGACAAACACAATACATGAGAAACAAACAACTAACATGTAACATAACAGCAGGACCAGTGAGAGCTGCTCCAAGAGCCTTCAGCCTGCATCTGATCTGTAGCTCTGTGTTCCCTGAGAGGACTGACTGGAGCACAAAGGATGCTTCAGGCTGACTTCAGTGCATCTCCATTAGATGGTAGCAGTTCAGATTCTCTGTTGGAGCATGCTTTGGATCCCGGGTGATGCTGTTGGACAGTCTCTCAGGTTATTATGGTCTGTGGGATGCCCCTGTGGGTGCATCAGTAGAGAGGAGCTGGCTGTGCTGTGGTGATTGGTGTTTGCAGTGATTGCAGTAACTCAGGGCACCTGGGTCTGGTGTCCTGCAGCTATTCAGAGCCTCTCTGCTCCTCTCTGGGCTCTCTCTGCTTTTCCCTACCGGCCCCCGGGTTTGTTGAGTATATGTTGTTGTTACTTTAGTTGCTTTACTTTGTGCACCTCAACACTCTCACACATACACATTCATGCAACCCTCACCCTGCATTTACACGACTGATGCCACTGCCGTCCACACCTCATGCCTTACTTATTGCTGCACTTCATTTCATTTGGATTGTTTCCTTTAAATAAACATGTTTTGATAACCGTTGGCATGGTGCGTCTCCTTTTTGTTGTGGCCTTTTGAGCCGGGTCATAACAAATGGGGGCTCGTCCTACGGGTTATTGGGTTAAAAGTTAGTGTCGTGCTCAGAGCACATGGCGTCAGTTGAGCAGCGTGATGTGGTCCAGCTGTGTGCTGGCTCGGCGCTGCTATTTGGGGGACACATCACGTTTTTGGGTTTCAGGAAGCTTTAGTGTTTGACATGGTTTTGTGTGACATGGTTTACTCTATTTGAACGCATAGCAGAGGCAAGAAACTGTCAGATTGGGACAAAGTGCTGTTACTTCAGTGTGTACTCACTGGGCGAGCACAGGAGGCCTATTCAGCTGTTTGTGGCGACGATGCTTTGGACTATGCTAGAGTAAAATCAGCAAGTCAGAAAGTCTCTGACAGGGTGACCGACAATCTTTGAGCAGATTTATGATTTCTAACAGGTGGAGCAGTTTTGCCGAAGTAACAACATACTGACACCGGTTAGTAGGGATGTAACGATACCAAAAACTCACGGTACGATACGCAACATGGGGAAAATGTGTGAATTTTCTTTTTTTTTACTTGAATTTTCTGTTTACAATATCCCCTGCTGTGGAAAAAACTCTCTTGCTCGGTACTAATGTTGCTGGAACAGAGAATTATGCTTTGGCCATGGGTGACAGCAGTGGGTAAAACTGTGCATTGTCTCTCCACCACTTCAAAAACAATACAGTTTTTGCCAAGAAGGTGAGGTTAAATAAAGGTTTTTAAAAAAAATGTTGTTTTAAAATATCGCGGTAGATTTTTTCAGTCTCACGACGGTATTGAAACATTTATTTAGCGCGATATTCGATATATTGTTACATTCCTACCGTTTTAGTAAAAACCATGAATTAATGCTTTGACAAGTCTGCAGACAGACGGCAGGCGAAAAACCTTTTTAGAATGCGTGTTTTCTGAATGGAGATCGGCTAAGCTAACGCAGTATATGCTCCGACCGTCCACATTCACAACAACGGCCTATACAGACATAAATAAAGCGGTCACTGTATTCTCCATGACACAGGCAGTCTGTGGTTTGTACTTGTTTAACTTCTGTCTGGTTTTTGAACAGATATGAGGAGCTGTGAGCTCTGAGGGCTTACCGCTAACGGCTGATGTTGGTTTTGTGGTTCACATTGAAGATGATGTCACGGCTCCGCCTACACTGCGTTACTATAGTTACTGCCCCAGTTTCTAAACTGTATTGGAAACGCAGCATAAAGTGAGCCTGGTCTACCTAGCCCTAGCTATACCGTACTAAACCGTACTAAACCGTACGAGGCCCTGCAGTGGAAATGCGCCATAATTGGATGTCATTGAAGACCTTTACAAGAGCAGTCTCAGTGCTGTGGTTTGGACGAAACCCTGACTGGAACACATCCAAACAGTTATTTACCCTCTTAAGCCCCACGGACCCGGTTCCGGAGCCGAAATGGCGTCATTTGCAGGAAACAACATCTAAGGAACCTTAATATTTAATAAACTATGAATATTTTATATCCATATAATGGAGAAAAACTCATTTAACTGATCTTTTTCATTTTTTTTTATGAAAAAAAAGAAACAATGCTAACACTTACCCTCTGAATTAGCCCTGCACCGAAAATAACTCCTAGCTCCCTTATTACTTATCCTAGCTGCACATCCAACACATCGTTTATGATTGTAAAGACATCTAACGGTGCCCACCTCAACACTGAAAGATACAAACTCGCGACGTTATCAACAACAACAACGTACATCAAAACATGTGGCGCTAGGTAGCCTAAAACGCTAGCATGGCTTACCTTGGTTTTGTCTGGTCAAAACTGGTCTTCAATGGCATTAAAACAATGCTGTAGTTAATCCATAGGTTCATATCCAATGTGGCTGTGTCCCCTTTGAAATGTTCTGATAATCTATAAGCAATAAAACTGCAATTACGTTTTCAAATATCAGAGCATGCCATTCCTACGCTCTGTAGCAAGATTGAATGCGCGAAGACGAAACCTTTTTTTTTAGCATGAGTGTGTGTGCGGGATGAATTCCCTTGGATTCTATTGTCTCTAATGGTCAGGAAGAGATGTCACATGTCAAAATCGAACAAGGGGGGCCAGAGATAAGGAAAATCCACCCAAATGGCCCCAGAAATGGAGAAATCTGTCTAAAAAGGTCAAATATCACTTATTGTCCATCAATCTTGATACAGGGTACTTATATGTTTTACTTTGGATTCCTAGTGGCTAGTGGAGTACTTCGTGACCACAGAGTGAACGTTGTGATCAGCTGTTTTAGCGCAGTTCTCCAGTGAAGGGGGGAGTCTCCCTCCGCAGCCGGTTGGCGTAGTTTTGGCACAATTCCGTTGTACAGACCGACGTTAACAGCAGCCCTGTTTGTGCACACGGAGACCGACTCTGTCGTCCGGTGATCTAACCGCCTTCTGGAAAAGCTTCACAAGTACGTCGGTACGCAAATGCGCTTTGTGACACAAGTGACGGTACGCATTTCAGATTACGCACATAACCTGCGTACCAGTTGTAGCTCGTGAACACAGTGTCCTCTGCCGCTGGGAGGCACATAAACAACAAACAGTAAAATACACCCGAATTCTCTCGTCAGATAAAAATGTCTTAACGTCATGCCGAGAATTTCTACGTTGGGATCACAGGTTTTACATTTACTGAGTATGATCGGCACCACAGATCATTAATATACACACAAATACCGCCTCCTCTGGTTTTCCCCGAGTTCGCATCACTGTCTGCTCGAACAAGGGTGAATCCGGGTACTTCAAAGAGATTGTAGATTGTAGCCAACTTTCCGTGAAACATAATAAAGAGGCCTCAAGAAATTCATGACAGTGCCTTGTGTATGTCCTTAGTGTGTCCACGTTGTTGCTCAATGAGCGCAGGTTTGTGAGAATGATGCATGGAAGTGGTGACCGGCAGAATCTCTGCCGTAGGCGATTCTGAACGCCTCCCCTCCTTCCTCGTCTCTTTTTCCTAGTGTTTCTAAGCGGCTCCCGAGGGATTTCATCCAATATCGAAGAGCACAGGTGGCTTGGTGTATTCGTAGGAAGCCGATCGCATTGTAGCTCTAGCATAGCCTCGCGGCTGTAGCAGCGTAGAGGCCGGGGTTCCTCGCCATACCTGTTCGTGCTGTCACTCAGCTGTGTCTTGGAAAGTTGAATGGCCAGACATGGTCTGCAGAAGGCAAATGTAATCCACAGGATCAAAAGCATGGTCTCTCAAAATGACGTTTCATACAGACACAACAAAGTTTAGACAATGATTAGACCAAAAAAACTAAAGCAAGACAAACAGAGCATACTGAGACTCGCAGTGACAGGATGCCGTCTTCTGTATACCAGGGGTGGGAGTAAGTCATACATGTGCAAGTCTCAAGTTACTGGGGTGAGAGTCAAACAAGTCAAGTCCTTCGAAATCCTGATGAATAACCCCAGTTTCCGCATTTAAATCAGTTAAAGGACAGTGGTTATGAAACTAGAGTTTTATTTTCAACATTAACAACAATGGAGAGTGAGGCTCTGAAATCATAACAGGGAATAATTGGGCAGTTCTGTGTGTGTGTGTGTGTGTGTGTGTGTGTGGTGTGTGTGTGTGTGGAGGTCTGTGTGTGTGTGGAGGTCTGTGTGTGTGGGAGGTCTGTGTGTGGAGGTCTGTGTGGGAGGTCTGTGTGGTTAAAACGTAGCAGCTCGTTAGCTGTTCTAATGAAGGTAAACACAGTGAAGGCACAGCTCTTTGCAGATGGTGCTGCTCTTCTGAGATTCTGCTGAGTTACACGTTACTGCCTCCTGGTGCTGCAGAGATTTCATGAAGTGAAGGAGGTTTTTCTTCTATAAAACAGCTGTGGGCAGCAGATACTGAGTCACAGACATGAATACATAGGTCAAGGCAGACTGGTTCACAGACTCTCCTGTTTTGCCGATCCGGTGCTTGAACAAATAACTCTACACCCCTGGCTGAAATGTCCCTAAAATGAAGTCCAAGTTTGAAATGTATCTCAAATAATGTATGTATTTCCCAACATAAACATAACGGTCTGCAATGAAACGGCTGTCTCCTGTGCGCTCCACTTCCTACTTTCTCCTTTCTCTCTCTCTGCCCTCTTGTTGTTTAGTACAATGCAAATATTTTATTTTAAAAAGTCCTTTCGAGTCATCTGTCTCAAGCCTAAGTCAAGTCTCAAGTCATGAATTCAAAGTCAAGTCGAGTCTTTTATCAATGTTAGTCAAGCAAGTCTCAAGTCAAAAAATATGCGAGTCAAGTCATGTGACTCGAGTCCCCCACCTCTGGTATATACTTTGGTTAGAATATTGCTGTATTACTGTATCAAATATAATACAAATATAATAAACACAAACCGTTGATAAGTAGTATTTTGTTAACTCAAGGTTTATATTAAGTGAGTTTTTAATGTGTTAACTTGTGTATTTATGCTTTTTAGATTGACTTTCTGTCTTTCTCTGTCTGTCTGTTCTAGAAACCGAAAGGAAGAGAGAGACGTCACAGCTGTCAGCAATGTGACAAATCCTTTACAACATCTGGAAATTTAAAGCGCCACCTGCTTATTCACACTGGAGAAAAACCGTATAGCTGTGAAGAGTGTGGGAAAACTTTCACTCAATCAGGTGATCTCAAAACACATCAACGTATTCACACTGGAGAAAAACCGTACAGCTGTGAAGAGTGTGGGACAACTTTCACTACATCAGGTGCTCTCAAATCACATCAACATATTCATACTGGAGAAAAACCTTACAGCTGTGAAGAGTGTGGGACAACTTTCACTACATCAGGTCATCTCAAATCACATCAACGTATTCATACTGGAGAAAAACCTTACAGCTGTGAAGAGTGTGGGACAACTTTCACTACATCAGGTACTCTCAAATCACATCAACGTATTCATACTGGAGAAAAACCTTACAGCTGTGAAGAGTGTGGGACAACTTTCACTCAAATTGGTGCTCTCAAATCACATCAACGTATTCATACGGGAGAAAAACCTTACTGGTGTGAAGAGTGTGGGACAACTTTCACTACATCAGGTGCTCTCAAATCACATCAACGTATTCATACTGGAGAAAAACCATACTGGTGTGAAGAGTGTGGGACAACTTTCACTGAATTAGGTGCTCTCAAAATACATCAACGTATTCATACTGGAGAAAAACCTTACTGGTGTGAAGAGTGTGGGACAACTTTCACTCAATCAGGTGCTCTCAAAACACATCAACGTATTCATACTGGAGAAAAACCATACTGGTGTGAAGAGTGTGGGAAAACGTTCACTAGATCAGATGCTCTCAAATCTCATCTTCGTGTTCACACACTCTTAAAACCATAGTGGTTTTACACACGTGGTTTTAAGAGTGTGGGAAAACTTTTTCTTAAAGTATTCACTTTAACCTGTTAAACCCCGAAACTGTCTCAGGGGATCTTAATATTTAAGAACCTATTAATGTGTTATACCAGATTAACAGAAATAATCTCAGCTAACTGACGATACAAACCATTTTTACCAAAACAAAACACAAGTCTCATGAGAAGCATCTAAATGACCCCTTAGTAGGGGTGTAACGGCTCACAAAAATGTCGGTTCGGTACGTACCTCGGTTTTTAGGTCACGGTTCGGTTCGGTACGTTTTCGGTTCAGCAGAAAAAATTATCACATAACATATCTTTTTTGGATTATTATTTAACTGTGAATAATGTATTCACTCAAATAAATACAAAATAAAATAAACATTAAGGTGCAGCATTTCGATGAACTGAAATAATCTGTATTTGAACTGTACTGTACTAGTAACTAAGCAGCCATTTTGACATCAGGACTTGCTTGTCATTGTATTTTCATGTTTTTTTAAGAAAAATGAACTTGTCCACATTGCTTGCCGAAAGGGCAGATCTGCAGGCACTAACAATGTCTCTTGCTGTGGAGAACACCCTCTCTAGGGACAGAGGTAGCAGATACAGCCAGGTAGCGCTTTGCTAACATGGCAACATAAGGATATTTGGCATTTGTAATAGCTTTGGCTCGGTCTGAACTTTTGGCGAGTGGTGAAGGCTACATGCTAATGGGAGTTGGGTTTGTACTTCAGTCTTTTGGTACCGGTGATATTCACGTTCGGGTGATGCCTTTTCAAATGAGTGTGCAAGTTTGATGTATTGCCAGCCGCGTAACCAATATTAGTTGAACAATGCCGACAAACCGCTTTGGTTCGTTCCACCTGTCTTTGTCCGTCATCCTTGTACGTAACTGCGAAACCAAAAATGTTCCCAAACCGGAGAGTTCAATGATGCTGGAGGATTTTCGAGCTCAACTTTATCTGCGTTCGCCATTTCGACAGTTCCTCAAATTACTGACTACATTTGCACGCATCCCTCTGACCAGCTCTCATAGTATGCCTCTCGTCCAATGAAATGACTTGCTCGCTCTATGACGCGTTGAACACAATGTGAGCAAATTACTCTGAAAGCTGTGACGCAGCACTTGGGATTACTTCCAAGAAGTTGTTCCCGTTCTCAACACTTCGGTACACACGTGCCGAAGGGCCCGTACCGAATAATTTCAGTACGGGTACGTGTACCGTTACACCGCTACCCCTTAGCGAAAAATGCTAATGGACATTGGCACAGAACTCAAGATAAAAGTACCCTTATTACTTATCGTAGCTGCACATACAAGATATTCGATTAACGCTGAGGTTCCACAAATTAGTTAGGTATATCGTATCATCACTGAGTGATCCGAACTCGCGACAGGGGAAGCAAACAGACATCACAACACGTACCTTTACGTAGCTTCTCGGGGAGATGTCTCACCGTAGCTGTCAATCTGATCAAAATACGTGTTCAATGGCATTAAAACGAGAAAAAACGCAGCTGAATCGGTTAATCCATAGGTTTTTAACGTCTCTGTATAAAAAAAAATGATTTAATTTATAATCCATAATTCAATTTTTATGTAAAAATCGCAGAGCAAAAGTTAGCTGCTAATGGTAGCCACCAGAGTGGCTGCTGCTTCCGGTCTTGGCAGTCTAACACGCACATTACCAAATAAGGACTGTGTGAGTTCCCCTCGATTCTATTGGCTCTGACAGTCAGAAAGAGATGTCACATGTCAACATCGAAGAAGGGGGGCCAGAGATAAGGAAAATCCACCCAAATTGCCCCAGAAGAGTTTTTTTTGGTGCTAAATCTGTCTAAAAAGGTCACATATCACTTGTTTTGCATCAATCTTGATACAGGGTACTTGGTATATGTTGTACTTTGGATTCATAAAGCTTTTAGTCTACTATCCCATCATCCAAGGTTAGTTTTCACGATAAGCACAATGTATTTTTTGGACGGACACTATAATTTACACTCTTTTACTATGTTCAATCTAAATTTTCTTTAAAATAAAAAACATCTATTTTGATTCTGACTTTTCTCCATCCAACTCACAGGTTTATCATTGCTTTGAGAACAAAGATTATTAATGTACCCCTTTTAGAAGGGAAGATATGGTCATTTGTTCTGGGAATGTCATTTTCGAGCCTGAAACCTGAAAAACAGGCTCGGGGTTTAACAGGTTAAAGTCCATGAGCGAGTTTCACTGTTCATTAATCTGCCGAGTAGTTTCTCCAATAATCTGTTTGTTTAATAAAATGTTGTGACTTTAAACTTTGATTGGGATGTTTTTGATTTCTTTACTGTCAAATAAAGTAAAATCAAAGTTTATTTATAAAGCACGTTTAAAAGCGATTTTTGGTCGGGCCAATGTAATAAATACTACAATCAAGAAAAGCTGGAGGAAAGGACACTAGTATGCCTTAATGATGGACATGGCACAAGAGTAGATGTGCACAGGGGGAAAGTCTCATGCCTGGATCTGACATCAGTGTCAAACTGTTTGGTTCATACATGTGAATGGTTTGTTTTGAATAACTCCACTGTAGGAAGTGACCATTATCCAGTGCTTACTAAAATGAATAATAATGTATAAGGAGGTGTAATAACCAGGTGGTGCTTTGTTAAAGCTGATTGGGGAAATGTAGGATATGGTGTGAGGAGTCGGTACACCTGCTAACATCAGAGGGAAGCGGAGAGGTCATTCCAAGCCACATAACGCAGAGAACAGTATACCCAAAGCAACAACCAAGGATAGGAAGAAAGTGGTGGAATGAGGAATGCAGCAGGGCTATTAAAGAGCGAAACCATGCATTTAGAGAATTAAAGAAAAACATGACACAAAATAATGTTATAGAGTATCAAAGGAAAAGGGCAGCTGCTCGAGGGACAAATACTAGGTGAAGTCTGGTCCATATTTAAGGGGATGAGTGGGAACAGGAAAGCCATTAACATTCCAAGTTGATGGGGAGAGGCTGGCAGTGACAGATAAAGAGAAGGCAGGTATGTTGGGAAGGACACTTGCAGCAGTACATAGCGGGGAGCATCTCAGTGATATCCATAGGCAGCAAAAACAGCAGTTACTAGCAGAGAATGAAAGGGTGAAGGAGAAGAGACGGGATGATAGGTCATCTCTGGATTTGGAATTAGTAAGAGTGAGTAATGATGGGGGAAAAACATTGAAAATGAAAGAGATAATGCAATAGTGTACGTTGACAGTGAAAAGGCGTATGACTCTGTGTGGAGGGATGGATTACTGATCAAATTGAGTATGGGTATGGGAGGGAGAATGTTCAATTGGGTAAGGGCCTTTTGAACAGACAGGACATTTAGAGTAAAGGTTGGAGCAGATATTTACAATTATTTAGAAATAGAAAATGGTATCCCCAAGCGAGTGCAGTCAGTCCAATATTATTTAACATCATGATTAATGAGATGTTGACATGCTTAGACACATGCATCCAATCGGCTCTGTATGCAGATGATGGGGCTATGTGGATGAGGGGAAGACGTGCCCCATACGTAATGGAGAAGCTGGAGCGATTAAAAAAGTGGAGGGGTGGTCATATAACTGGGGATTCAAAATGTCAGAAAGCAAGTCATGCTACTTGGTATTTACAAACAAACGCAAGATTGATGGCCAACAGCTAACACTATATGATCGTCCCATGACAAAGGTGAATATTTAGGACTGTGGTTTGATAGCAATTATACATGGACAATGCACATTAAACAAAATGCTAAAAAGTATTAAATGTATTGCGAGCTGCAGCTGGATGCAACTGGGGCGCAGACAAACAAGCATTAGTAGACATTTACAGATCAATGATGAGGTCCACGAGAACGAGGGCATGTGGAGTGGAGACATCACGTTTAGCCGTGTTCCCCCATGGCTTTCCCCGGAAGCCTGAACAGCATTGTTAAAACCTGCTCCAAGATCATCGGCGTGAAACGGAGAGACTTAAATTCCTTCTGGAACTGACAGATTCTGCGGAAAGCCGAGAGCATTCTGAACTCTCCAGGTCGTGTTCTTTCACATGAATTTCGTCTGTTGCCATCAGGGCGTAGATATGCTCTACCTGCTCAAAGGACTAATCCCTTTTCTAAATCATTCATCCCTTCTGCACTCAAACTTTTAAATTCTTGAAAAGGCTTTTAACTTGATTATTTATTTATTTATTATTGTGATGCTTTGAACTATTTATAGTGTAAATTGGAATTATCCACATCGGTGCTCCCGGGTGTATCTGTGTGTTTTCTTCTTGTATGTTCCTGCCTGTGTGCATGACATAAGCTGCTGCTCATAACCAATTGCCCCTTGCGGGATTAATAAAGTTGTTGATTGATTGTTGACCTGATCCACCACTACACCCCTTCCCGCAGCCTAGCTCATCAGAAGCGAACCTACCAACCAAAACCAAAACCAAGCTCCGAACCTGGGGGGACAGAGCCTTCTCCATCGCTGCCCCCACCCTCTGGGGGGACAGAGCCTTCTCCATCGCTGCCCCCGCCCTCTGGGGGGACAGAGCCTTCTCCATCGCTGCCCCCGCCCTCTGGGGGGACAGAGCCTTCTCCATCGCTGCCCCCGCCCTCTGGGGGGACAGAGCCTTCTCCATCGCTGCCCCCGCCCTCTGGGGGGACAGAGCCTCCTCCATCGCTGCCCCCGCCCTCTGGGGGGACAGAGCCTTCTCCATCGCTGCCCCCACCCTCTGGGGGGACAGAGCCTCCTCCATCGCTGCCCCCGCCCTCTGGGGGGACAGAGCCTCCTCCATCGCTGCCCCCACCCTCTGGAACTCCCTCCCACAACACATCAGAGACTGCACCGACCCCCCCCACTTTCAAAACACTGACCAAAACACACCTCTTCAGACTGGCTTTTAATCCGTGAATTATGCTGTATTGCTGTTTTAATAACTTTTAAATGTTATTTTATCATGTTTTATCACCACTGTAAAGCGTCTTTGAGCACCTGGAAAAGCGCTTTGAAATGCAATGTATTATTATTATTATTATTGATTGAAATGAAGTTTTTCTCTGGGTCAGTGGTGCACGATCTGTTCATGAAAAAACGAAAGGAACTCGAGCCAACGGTGCGTAGAACTCAAGAAGCTGAGTGATACTCGCTGGGCATGCCAATCCACTGCAATCTGGGCAGTCAAGAAAACTCTCCCAGCAATACTGGCTGCCCTGCGTGACATCATCGGCCTGTCAAATCCACACCGGAGGACAGAGGCGAGAGCTCTCAGTGCAATCATGGACGAGACATTTGTTGTACATCTCATTATTTTCGGAGATGTATTCAGAACAACCAAGTTCATGTCGGATCAGCTTCAATCCGCCACTTTTGATCTTGAAGCGGCGGATGATCTGGCCCAGTTACCACTGCCGTATCTGAAAAGCGGACCGAGGGAAATCAGAAATTAAGCAGAGAGTCTGTGCGTGAAGGCAGGAATCGCACCACAGACGCAACGTGAGAGAAGGCGGGCCCAAACATCTCGACATCTGGAGGGGTTTGTCGTGCGTTAGAAAGAGCACGAAACAGATGACCTGGGAACACACTCGGTCTATCCTGTTATAGACAGGGTGGTAATGGAGATGAAACGTCGCTTTTCAACAGAAACCAATGAAGTGCTGAGAGGTGTGTCCGCCCTGAGCCCCAAACACACATCATTTCTGGACAAAAGAATGATACTGCCCGCCACTATGGAATCAGTGAGGAGAACCTGTCTGCAGAGCTTTACCAAGTTCGCCGGCTGTTGCAAAGAAAAGAAGAACAGGGACATCCTATCACCAGCACCCAGGAGTTTCCAGAGATGCATTTATAGACTTGTACAAACTGATGCATATCTCTGACACTTCCCGTGAGCTGTGAGCGCAGTTTTTCTGCGTTGTTTGAAAAACCACCTGAGGAACACCAGTGGGGACTCTCGAACCAGTAACCTGGCACTGGTGGCTATAAACCCCGTGAGAACAAGGGTCCTGGACAGCGCCAACATCATTGATGCATTTGCCCTCAGCCACAACAACAGACGCGTTGTTTTGTTATGAAGACGTCTCATGGTAAGTGCATGATGATGCACCCCCTCTGTTGCCTATTATAAATGTAATGCATTGATGGTTGAGGCAAACATTCTGACTGTTTATAGTTATTTCTATGTGGCCATTTCTATTGTGTTTAATTCAACACATCCTCACTCCCAGGTCGGCCTATGTTGACGTTATGTCAAGTCCCCTGCCGGCTCTTTCCAACGCAAGGGGGGGGGCCTTAGCGTCCATGTTCAGCTTTCCGGGATGTCCATGTGCTTCTATGGACGCTCATGGAAGCACGGCATTCATTTGTGTCGGCTGCCCTTAAAGGCAACGAGAGCGTCCATTCTCATTGGATAGCGGAGAATTGTACACCCGGAAGTAAATATTACCCCTTACTGACGATTGATTTTACAGTGATATCTGCACTACTCATCGACTAAAAAACACCAGATTATCCTTGTTAATTACACAACATTGATTGGTTTAAATTGTGTGCAATGCTTTTGTATTTTTCCCCTTCGATTCGGAGAAACAAATCTTTTTTCGGAGTAAAGGATGGCAGAAAACACTACACTACCCAGAATCCCCAGCTATCGTTTGGCCTACACCATGTGCTCTGTTTGACGTCACGTGATCTTCACATTTCTCCCTGCAGAAAAAGAAAACATGGCCGAACTTCGTTTTATTCTGGGTGTAAAATGCCTATTTTAAAGTTAGTTTGGCCATTAAAATGCGTTTTGATGTCATTTGATGCGAGAAATATGAGTTGTTATTTGAGATTATGTGTGCAGTGGATGTACATGATCTTTAGTTTGCTAGTTATTATGAAGATTACTTCAGGAAATTGCGTCCAACGTTTTCATTGTTACCAAGGTGGTTGCTAGGGACGCTGCTATCGATATTATTTCTGTTATGTTGTGTAACTGTTTAATGGTGTTATCTTTATTGCTACCCCCTTCCCCGTCAATGTATAGTGTTGGTCCACAGCGCAAACATATTAGTTTAACACAATCCGCATCTAAAGATACGTTATTTTCCCCTGTGCAATTCCAGTCTCACATCTCACAGCACATCGTCATTAACAAATACCGGAAACAGACCGAAAATATTTTTAAAAAATAAAATAAAACCTTATTCCGAGTGTGCTTGCTTTTCTCTTTGAAAGTCATCACATAACGGCATTGTAATACACGGTTCGGCTGCATTAAATATTACATATCTGCCGTAGTTCTGTATTTATAGCCCTGATGAGAAGACAAACATGAGGAACTGAAAACGTGACGTGGATCATAAATATATCGGCCATTAAACAACACCTTACATTTCTTTTCACACAATACGTCTCCTTGAAGTATCAACACTAATTCGGCTCACTTTTATATTTGATCCAATTGGTAGATAGGCTGCATTTACACCATAAAGGTGCACAGATGATATAAAGAGACACCTGGTGGTTAAAGCATGTTATTGAATTTAATTATTTTTATTATTAGATATTAATAGGATCCCTATAAAGTATATTCATTACTCGTTATTCTCTACTAATAGTTAATTAAAGACTGTATATAATGACTATTTTGCACATCCCGTTCAAGATTTCAAGATGTTCTAAGGTTTATTGACATATCATATAGGCCTACACAACTGTGGTGTAGTTCTGCACTGAATGAAAAACTTGGGTCGCAGGTTCCTCAACAGTGCATTACAAGACATCTATCAATATGTGTGCATACCTCCAGCAATGTTAACTATGTTGAAGCACTTATTTTAACTGATATTATACATAATGTATTATACTCTTATAAGATGTATGCAGATATTTCATCTCCGGCCTTGTCAGGTATTGAACAATCAATAAATAAAGAACACAGAATTGTTAAATATAAAACACAGAATTTGTGTGATTATACTAAATGATTTTCAAATAAACACCACTGCATATTTAACTGTTACACATGCTGATGTAATGCAAATGTTCCAACTTGGGATCAATAAAGTATATCTTATCTTAAGCTGATCGATGGCTACTGCCATATTTGCAAAATGTGCCTCTGAACCTTGACAAGTGCATGTTTCAGGCTTATCAATTAATGTAATGTAATGTAATGTTATCAATTAACAACAGGAGGGGTCACAAACATAAGTCCAGCTGTTAAATAAAGCTCTTCTGACCTTAGCTGGCGTGTGGGTATATATATTAATACTGCCCATTATGGGCACAAGCAATTTTCACCCATTTATTAATTATATGTTTTAAATGTGAGTGTTTCCTGTCCCCTAAACCTCCAGGGATGTACACAGTTTAATACTGGCAACTTCTTATTATGGGAAATACGAAAACGTCTTTTAAAACTACAACTCCCAGTAGAGACGTGCCATAGAGAACATGTTGCGAAACAGAATAGCCAGCATGTGTAGTTCTGGGGACCGGGGTGGGGGAGGGGGGACGCGGTGGACCCGTTCAAATCCAGTTTTGGACAGTCTGCGGTGGTTCCATCCCATTTCAAGTGCTGTTCGAGAATCGGCGTAACCCTCGGAGCACACTCTCCAATCACAGAGCTTGAGGACTATCACGGGTTTGTCAAACAGAGCACATAGTGTAGTCCAAACGATAGCTGGGGATTCTGGGTAGTGTAGTGTCTTCATTGCCTTTAAGGGCAGTTGACACAAATGAATGCCGTGCTTCCATGAGCGTCCATAGAAGCACATGGACATGCCGGAAAGCTGAAAATGGACGCTAAGGCCCCCCCCCTTGCGTTGGAAAAAGCCGGCAGGGGACTTGACATAACGTCAACATAGGCCGACCTGGGAGTGAGGATGTGTTGGTTTAAATGTATGTTCAGAGCCAGTGTGTTAGGCTTGTGGCGTTTGTTTGTACATCATTTCAATTAGTATAATCACACTAGTTCTGTGTTCTTCGTTTATTTATGTTCAATACCAATGGCGGAACTTCTGGAATCACTTTCTCAGAAGTTTATTTGTGTGGGTACCCCCACCCCCCTTTATATTGTCCCTCACGTTTCCTCTTCCCTTTTTGTTTTTGTCAATGTTTCCACGTGAGAGGAGTCACTGTGAGGGATACAAAATGTAATACTGATTTGTTATATCTGTTGTCAGTGATTAAAAGGAAATCGTCTAAACTGTATGCTGTCTCGGGTCTCATCCATCCATGAACAACGCAAAACACAACGCAGAGACCGCTTAATGTTGCTCTCGAAGTGCACCAATTGATGCATTTAACTTCAATATTTAAAATTAAATCTTCACGCCTTCATTGTAACAGTCGCGGGTGTACTGTGTGCGTGTGTGTGGGGAGTGTTGCAGTAGAAAATTCAACTGTAGCGCCGGTGCATTAATGGGAAACCCTAAATGTTTGAGCACCCCCTATGAAACGTCAAGCTACCCCACAGCACCCCCTAGAGGAAATCTCTGGCGCCGCCACTGGTTTCCAGCCCATACCAATAACATACCGAACTACAGGCTAATGTGAGATTCAGAAATTAGTTTTAAAAATCATGTTTTCATGTTATAGTAGGCCTACCTAAAGCAGCGTTCAGTTATTATGCTCCAAATATCTGGAACAAACTCCCAGAAACCTGCAGGTCCGCTGCAACTCGGACTACTTTTAAATCCAGGCTGAAGACTTTTCTTTTTGCCGCTGCTTTTAATTGAACTATTCATATTTTAGACTGCACCGTAACTTTTATCCATGTATTTTTTCTTTTAATGTTTATTTTATTAGCTTTTCTTTTTTAATGCTTGATGTCTTTCATTTTTTGTAAAGCACTTTGAATTGCCTTGTGTTGAAAAGTGCGAAATAAATAAACTTGCCTTGCCTTATCTAAAATTAAGCACTTTGAAAATGCTCAAAAGCTATTTTATTTTTAAATGCAGCCCGAGAGGAACATTACACATGTCCACAGTATTTACTGTATATCAGTGTAGTTCAACGTTAATTGACAATAAATATTGTTGTGTTTGAATTTTTCTTTATTTGATCAGTCATGACATGCAGACGTTGATAAAGCTGCAGCTACTTCAATATATATCACACTAATTCATAAAGCAACTTAGACATTTTGATGTTCCGGACCTTTGCATGGGGAGATTTTATCTAACTGGACCTCATTGAATTTGAGTTGAATACTCCTGTTATAGGACATTAACGATAAAACAGAATATTGTTGTTCTATTTTTAGACAAATCTCGCGATCGACTCGCGATCGACTGGGAATCTCCCCGCGATCGACCGGGCGATCTACCCGGGTGATCGACTCTCTGGACCCAAACGGGCCCTTTCACAGCGTAGGTAGGATATCACCTGCTGAACTACACACTCCCTCGCTCGGCACGCTGCTTCCCTGAACACAAAGGTACTTGGTTGCCATACGAGACAGCATTGGTTGGAGGTTGGATGTGTTGCCGCCTTTCCAAGAAATAAACTTCTTGCAGTAGTTACCATTCAGACTGGCAGTCATATGCAGCCACACTTTAGATGTTCTAAAGCGACACGTTTGCGGAGTTTCACGGTGAAATTGACATCGTAATTCCGACGGTTTGGGCACGGATTTAAGGATATTAAGCCTCACTTTTATAATTGTGTATGAACCGGATCTGATTTCTGTACGGTATGCACCCCTAACTGTGACATAGACGGATAACTTAAATTGAGAAATCTGATATGTTTGTTACGTACAGCTATTTGTTTGTAACTGTATGACGTACTTTGAATTTTGAATAAGGATCAATCGGACCCTATGTTTATTTCACGCTGCTGCACTTTTCTGTTTTCTACAGATTTATTTATTGTTGCTGTGGTACCCAAGCTTTTGGGACAAGTAACATAAACAGAGCAGAGCTTGTTTCTATTCTGGGAAAGTGAAACCGACATTTGCTAACACTGAGAGGTGAAATGGCGCAGCAAGAAAATCGGCTAGACCAAAAGAAAGTCAGCTGTTCGATCTGTCTGGATCCACTGAAGGAACCGGTGACTATTCCCTGTGGACACAACTACTGCATGAACTGTATTCATCGCCACTGGGATGGAGAGGATGAGAATCGAATCTACAGCTGCCCAGTGTGTAGACAGACCTTTGCACCAAGGCCTGTCCTGGTGAAAAATACCATGCTAGAAGAGTTAGTGGAGGAGCTGAAGAAGACTGGACTCCAAGCTGCTCCTGCTGATCACTGCTATGCTGGAGATGAAGATGTGGGATGTGATTTCTGTACTGGGAGAAAACTGAAAGCCTTGGAGTCCTGTCTGCAGTGTGTGGCCTCATACTGTGAGAAACACCTCCAGCCTCACTATGAATCACCTGCCTTTCAGAAAGCACAAGCTGGTGGAGCCCTCCAAGAAGCTCCAGGAGAGCATGTGCTCTCGCCACGAGGAGGTGAAGAAGCTGTTCTGCCGCACTGATCAGCAGTGTATCTGTTATCTCTGCCCTATGGATGACCATAAAGGCCACAAGACAGTTTTGCTGCAGCGGAAAGGACTGAGAGGCAGAAAGAGCTGGAGGGGAGTCGACAAAACATCCAGCAGGGAATCCAGGACAGAGAGAAGGAGGTGAAGCTGCTTCAGCAGGAGGCGGAGGCCATCAACGGCTCTGCTGATAAAGCAGTGGAGGACAGTGAGAAGACGTTCACTGAGCTGATTCGTCTCATGGACAAACGAAGCTCTGATGTGAAGCAGCAGGTCAGATCCCAGCAGGAAACTGAAGTGAGTCGAGTCCAAGATCTTCAGGAGAAGCTGGAGCAGGAGATCAGGGAGCTGACGAGGAGAGACGCTGAGCTGCAGAAGCTCTCTCACGCAGAGGACCACACCCACTTTCTGCTTAACTACCCCTCTCTGTTACCTCTCAGTGTTTCCAAACACTCATCCAGCATCAAAGTCCGCCCTCTGCGCTACTTTCAGGACGTGACGGCGGCTGTGTCCGAAGTCAGAGATAAACTACAGGACGTGGTGAAGAAGACGTGGACCAACATCTCGCTGATGGTGAGTGAAGTGGACGTGTTACTGTCTCCACCAGACCCAAAGACCAGAGCTGAATTCTTAAAGTATTCACGTGACATCACTCTGGATCAAAACACTGCAAACCCACAGCTGCTGTTAACTGAGGAGGGCCGGAAAGCAACATTCACGAGTCAACGCCAGATATATTCAAGTCACCCAGACAGATTCACTTCATGGCCTCAGGTCCTAGGTAAAGAAAGTCTGACTGGTCGTTGTTACTGGGAAGTGGAGTTGAGAGGGGGGGGAGTTTTGTGCAGCAGTTGCATACAAGAACATCAGCAGAGCAGGGGGTTGGGAGGAATGTTTATTTGGAGTCAATGATAAATCTTGGATGTTATATTCAGACATTAACAGTTATACCTTTTGGTTCAACAACATCAAAACTCCCGTCTCAGGTCCTCTGTCCTCCAGAGTTGGGGTGTATCTGGATCACGATGCAGGTGTTCTGTCCTTCTACAGGGTCTCTGAAACCATGACTCTCCTCCACAGAGTGCAGACCACTTTCACTCAGCCGCTCCATGCTGGACTTCGGTTTGATTTAGTATCTTCTGGTGGCACCGCTGAGTTCTGCAACCTCAAGTTGACAGAAGTAGTTTAAGTCCAGCTCAGTCGGCATAAAAACTAGAGATGTCCCGATCCGATCTCGTGATCGGGGATCGGAGCCGATCACGTGATTTTCACAAGATCGGGGATCGGGAGAAAAAAATCGGGGACCGGGATTTTTTTTTATATAATTTTTTTTTATTATTTAATGTTACAAAACAAAAATGACCATGTTCACGTCTTAAAGTCATCCTGAGGACTTAGTTTTGGTTCAAAATTACACAACATCATGTATGTGTTGCTTTCTTTGGGCTTGTTTAGACCTGGTTGCTTATTCCTCTCAAAGCAACAGAGTGGGCGCAGTGTCTGATAGCAGCAGCAAGCTAACGAGAGGCTACGTTCAGCTGGGAGACTCGGGAGTCGGGACAGAGCAGAGGTCAGGAGTTTGGAAGTATTATGAAACTGAAAGCGAAGGCAGTGTAACAGCCAGATGCAATGTTTGCAAGGCAGAGGTTCCGCGTGGTGGAAAGCACAGAGCTACGTTCAACACGACCAATCTAATACGCCACCTGAGAAACAAACATCAACAACAACACGACGAGTACACAGCGGCCACTCGGGTAACGGCACTGACACAACCGACACTTTGAGAGGCTTTCAAAAGGAAAGAGAAACTGCCCCAGAACAGAGACAAGGCCAACACAATAACAGCCAAGATAGCTGAATTCATCGCGTTGGATGACCAGCCGTTATCTGTTACCTTTGTTTTCTCTTAATGCATAAAGATCGGATCGGGAAAAATCGGTATCGGTAGATTGTCAAAATTAAATGATCGGAATCGGATCGGGAGCAAAAAAGAGGTGATCGGGACATCCCTACCACAATCTGTTGGCCTTGATCATTTCATTAAGAACTATGGTAAAATGCTTTTTACACTCTCAAAGTAGCAGTGTACTATGCAGGGGACTCTGACAGAGGATACGTAAGTACACAGTAAAAGTACTTCCTTTTATTTCTGGTAGAAGTCAACTAGTACCGAGTTCAACAGTGTCAGTTTTATTAAGAACTTGTGGTAAAAAATATTTGTATCACTCGTTGAATATAGCAGGAAAGAAGATGAAGAGCTGATTGATCGAGTGCAGAATCGCTGTATAGTTTAAATCTCCTTAGTTACAATGTTGTCCATTCTACCCACAGGCTTATTATATTCACAGCCTTAATAACGTTCATTTTCTGGGCTCAATGTGTGTCTTGGCTGTTTTCGTTGTGATCGCTAAATTCACCTCGTATATTATCACTATAACACTAACCTGGATCGCTAGAAACACCTGCCATCGGACTGGCAAGGGCTGTTCCATGCTCTGCTCAACCTCCCGCCTTCCCAACGGACTCAGTAGCGCCCCCTGCTGCCGTGGAGCATGTGTGAGTGTGTTTAGCTCCATACAAAACTTCCGCCAAACTCCGCCCCACGCTAACTCTGTCTGACGCCGAAAAGCTAGTCCACGCCTTTGTCTCCACTTCTGCAATGCACTGCTCACTTTTACTGTAACAGTGTATTCCTACACTCTGGTACTTCTACTTTTACTCAAGTACGAGATCTGAGTACTTCTACTTTTACTCAAGTACAAGTTCTGAGTACTTCTACTTTTACTCAAGTACAAGATCTGAGTACTTCTACTTTTACTCAAGTACAAGATCTGAGTACTTCTACTTTTACTCAAGTACAAGTTCTGAGTACTTCTACTTTTACTCAAGTACAAGATCTGAGTACTTCTACTTTTACTCAAGTACAAGATCTGAGTACTTCTACTTTTACTCAAGTACAAGACCTGAGTACTTCTACTTTTACTCAAGTACAAGATCTGAGTACTTCTACTTTTACTCAAGTACAAGATCTGAGTACTTCTACTTTTACTCAAGTACAAGACCTGAGTACTTCTACTTTTACTCAAGTACAAGATCTGAGTACTTCTACTTTTACTCAAGTACGAGATCTGAGTACTTCTACTTTTACTCAAGTACGAGATCTGAGTACTTCTACTTTTACTCAAGTACGAGATCTGAGTACTTCTACTTTTACTCAAGTACACGATCTGAGTACTTCTACTTTTACTCAAGTACAAGATCTGAGTACTTCTACTTTTACTCAAGTACAATATCTGAGTACTTCTACCATCTTTGTTTGTATGTTAACCCTTTTAAAAAAAAATCTTTAAAGCACTGAAAAACATTTAAGAATGTATTTAATTTACGTTGAATTTGTTTCATTACTGTATTCGTTTCTGTGTTTCTTATTGTTTCCGAACGCTTCATCTATTTGAAAGAAGTTGTATGAGGCGCTTTCACACCGGAGTACTTTTCCAAGTATAGTTCCGATATAGTTCAAAAAATGTGCGTTCACACCAAAAAAATCTGGAACTCGAACTTAGTTCATGAGAACCTTTTCACACCCTTTTCCGTCCCCGCTAGAGAGCAGCTACTTTCATGGGAGAAAAAGGTTCCTGTGTCTGATTGGCTGGCGGATTGCAAACCACGCCCCGTAAAACTCCCAAAAGGTTTTGTGAAGCCGCCATTTTATTATCCTCGCATTAGCATTATTAGCATTAGCATTAGCCCAGCGCAGAAATGCAGAGAGACTAACTTATGGCAACACAAAATAAACCATGGGAGCGGTGGAGATGAGGAGGTGTCGGCGTTCTGGAGATTTACTCGGAAGGCTTCAGTAGAAGCTGCTGGGACTCCCAGCAGCTTCTACTGAAGCCTTCCCCAACTCCGGGGACTTCCGGCCGGGGACTCCGGGCGGCAGTATACGCCGTGAAGTTGGGTTGCGGCCTGCCAGTAAACCCCAAAGCAGAAGAAGAAGAAGAAGTGACGTCAGCGGCTTCATTTGCCTAATCCTCCCCCAGGGACTTTATTTCTGGTGTGAACGCGATCTGTACTTAGTTCATGAGAACTAAAGAGTTCTCATGAACTAAGTACGGCAAAGTACTTGGTGTGAAAGCGCCTATTGACAGTTTGTATGTGACAGTTTTGATTAAAGTTTTTTTGTATTAATTCTACGTTGAATTTTATTTCTGTGGTCTTTTTATTTTTTGTATTGTTTTTGCAACATTTATCTATATTTGAGTGTTTTTTTTGTAAGTTGACCGTTTTAAATAAAGGTTTTTAAAGAAGTGCATGGCAGCGATTTGAAATTAATTTTTGTTTAACTTTGGATTTGTTTTATGTCCGTCATCTTTTCTCATCAAGTTGTTTGAAATTGCTCAAAAGCAGTGGAAACGGATTTGGATTTACTTCTGTCGTATGTTTTTATTTGTATCCTTAATGCTTCATATAAACATAAAGACATTTTTTAAATCGCAACAAATCTATCGAGAGGCGAAGTCCCTCCATTCCGGGCGACCTCCATGGGACCTTATTTCAGAAAAAGTATTGAAGTCAATGGCGAGGGGAAAGATTATCTTTCGATCCCGTTCGAATCCACGAATTACACATATGATGTTTGTCAATTTAAAAGATAATTTTGCAAGTCAAAAAAATTCAAATGTGTTGTAAAAATGTGAAATAACACTTTTGTGTGAAACCGCTCAATGAACTACATTTCTACCCGTCTCGCACCACACACCCAGACGGCCGTCACGTTGAAACATTTCACTTCTTTCTTTCAGAATGAGGCGGAAAGTATTAAAAGAGGTGAAAATCACTACAAGTCTGGGCGCGTTGAGAGCTGTGCACACACAAGGGGAGTGAGGCGGTTCCGTGAGAGCCAGCATGCGGGACCGGGACTCTGGGATTTGTAGTATTTCTAGTTGTGTATTTTCTTTGTCTTATATTTCAACAGTTTTACGACAAACTGTGACTTTGTTGACATGGAAATAGTTTTGATTGACAAACATCATATGTGTAATTCGTGGCACAATTCAAACAGGATCGAGAGATATATTTCTCTCCCCATTGACCTCAATACATAATTTTTCCCAAATAAGGTCCCATGGGGCGGAAGTAGAGGGGCGGGACTTCGCCTCTATAGAGTGGCGAAGTCCCGCCCCTTCCGGTGGACCTTTCAGTTTTACGTCGCCACTTCCATTCACATTTTTCATCATTGTTCCACAAGTTTATCATCATGAAATTAATATCTATATATTTTATACTGTACTTGCACTGCTTACCGTTTTCATACTGTATATATCTTAGCATATTCACACACACTGTTCACACTGCTCACAGGCTGATATCTAGTTCATACACACCGTTCATACTGCTCTCAGGCTGATATCTAGTGTATTCATACACACTGTTCATACTGCTCTCAGGCTGATATCTAGTGTATTCATACACACTGTTCATACTGCTCACAGGCTGATATCTAGTGTATTCATACACACTGTTCATACTGCTCTCAGGCTGATATCTAGTGTATTCATACACACTGTTCATACTGCTCACAGGCTGATATCTAGTGTATTCATACACACTGTTCATACTGCTCTCAGGCTGATATCTAGTGTATTCATACACACTGTTCATACTGCTCACAGGCTGATATCTAGTTCATACACACTGTTCATACTGCTCACAGGCTGATATCTAGTGTATTCATTCCCCTCACTGTTTATTCATCATTCAATTCATTCTATGTTTTATTCTGTAGATTGTGAACATTACTTTTCACTTCACTGCTTGTTGCACCTGGTTAGAAGCTAAACTGCATTTCGTTGTCTGTAATATGTGCAATAACAATAAAGTTGAATCTAATCTTGAGCAGCAACACATGTATTTACTTAGTACATATCTGACATTAACGATTAAACACGTGTGCATTCTTTATGAATGCAAACCGAGTCGAGCCGACTCCGAGACGAGAGACACCTCTGGAGATCAGAAGAGAGAAACCTGCTCTGTCATAGGCCTACTGGGTCAGGCTACAAGGAAGTGGAGAGGAACATATCACCAACAGAATACTACAGGATTGCTGGGAATATGCAAAGTTCCAGGGGCGTGGGTTTGGCTGGACGAGTGAGGAGAGAACGAGGGCATGTGGAGTGGAGACCATCACGTTTGCCAAAGCAAGCCCATTTAGCCGTGTTCCCCCATGGCTTTCCCCAGAAGCTAAGAGAGATGTGAGTATCACAGAAAGGAAAATATAGGTGGGAATTAAAACGAGTATGTACCCGAACGAAAAGTATTACAATTACTTCAACATGTATACAGATTGATATAAGAAGCAAGAATGCGTGGGGATAGGCGTGTATACCAGAATTCAAAATATCAATTTCAAAACGAGTGTCACATAATCATCAGTTTATACAGCAGAAATACTAGCAGCAATTATTGGGCTACAATATCTTTTTATCTATTCGTGTAATATTATATTTTATTATAATGTTATGTTCATTGTGAAGCACTTTGGCAAACCCTCTGTTTTTAAACTGTGCTATACAAATAAAGTGGATTGGATTGGATTGGATACAATAGGTTGAAGAGGTCAGGCCGGATAGGGTGTGATATGCACAGACCCACTATCTGAGCAGTCGACAACAACTGTTAGAGAAGATTTGATTATTGAACTTAAACATTGCTTACTGAGACTTCAGAGGACGGGAATAGATGTGCAGTTATGCTGGGTGTCTGAGGGGGTTCAAGGGAATGAGCATGCTGATAAGTTATCAAAATATGCGTTACAGAAGGAAATAGCAATACCAGTTTCACGTGGAAAAGGAGAAGGGAAAGCAATAGTTAAGAAGAAGGGTGTGGAAATATGGCAGAGAAGGTGGGAGGAAGATCAGAAAGGGAGGAGATACCACAAGTTACCGAAATCAGTCATAATAACGGTCTATACAGAAAGGAACAGGCGGGAGGAGATCATCATCACTAGACTCAGACTGGATCATACAGGATTAAACCGCACAATGTTCATAATGGTACAAAGCGAAGTTGAAGAATGCAGGGGGTGTGGAGTGAAAGAAAATGTGGAACACATCATATTACACTGCAGCATGTACACAACAGAGACAGGGTCAGAGAGGCAGGAAGGGAGTGGAGCCTGATGGGGATGGGAACAGAAGGTGAGGGGGTGAGAGCTGCCAGGAAGGCCATTCTTGGTAGTATTTGAGTGAAACAGGATTGATTGGAAGAACTTAAAACAACGTAAATACAGTGGTATATAATTCCACAAGTGCTGATAGGATGATATGGGGATACACACTCTTGCACAGTAGGTGGCGGTATGCTGGGCCGTATCCAGCGTTGAGGTCACCGTGGTCCGGACCTCGGTAATTTTTTTTCAGCTGTGTATAACAAAACTTGTGAAATAATTGTTCTTTGTAGTACTTCCATTGACTGACGATGGGGGCCCTCCATAAGTACGTAACCTCGGTTAAAGCAAACAGAAGAAGACGACATGTATCAACAAACCACCGCAGCCCGGACTTGTATCGGAGCGGCGGAGGAGTGATGAGGTATCTAGAGATCTGAGGCCAGCGGGCTGCTTGTGTTTCTGTTCATCAGGACATCTATGACCAGCAGATCCTGTGTGAACGCTCTACGTTAGTCAGTGGACGTCCGACAACATGCACACTAACTGATATTAATAATAATAATTCCTTACATTTATTATAGCGCTTTTCCAGTGCTCAAACGCTTTTCAGATACACATTACACATATTTGTTTTATACATGCAATGGTCACTGTGGACAATACCCACAGGAGCAAGTTCAGGTGAAGTGTCTTGCCCAAGGACACAATGCAGCTAGAGGCTATACTTTGGTTTAAACTGCGTGAATAAACTAGCTAGAGAGCTACAGTTAATTACATCCATCCAATGTCAGAAGGATTACCTTTTAACAAACGATGTAACGCTTTTCTTTCATTTAGTAAAACATTGAAGATATAACATTGTATTGTTTTCTTTTTACACTGACTCAGATACAATGAAAAGACTGCGTCAGTCGAAGCTCAGCGTTGGTACGGAAGAGACAGGACAGTCTATCAGTCAAAGTGCTTTACAGTACAGTATAATAACAATAGATTTAATTTGTTAGCGCTTTTACAGGTGCTCAAAGACGCTTTACAGATATAGTGAAGATAAAAGAAAAGAAAGGAACAACAATAAATATATAGTTAAAGTTAAAGTCAAATACAAAAATCAGTATAGTACACAGGACACAATTCAAAGTACGACTATAAAATGTAGAATAAAAGGCATACAACAGCAGCAGGTAATACATAGGATAAAACACAAGATACAACACCAATAAAAGACAGCTACTAACTCACCTCCTCCTGCGACGACCCAAAGGCCTGTCGGAAAAGATGGGTCTTTAACTGCCGCTTAAACATTTCTATTGAGGCAGAGGTTTTTATTATCTGGGGGAGTTTGTTCCAAAGCAAACAAGTGCAATGAACTAAATGGCTGAATTGCTTTGAATTCACTGGCAGGAGCGACAAGTGAGGAGGAGCAAACAGTGAGCAACGAGAGTAGAGGACAGAGAGAGTAGTGAAAGGAGAGACAGAGAGACTAAAGACGATGGAAGAGAGGCTGCAGGTTAAAGGAGAGAGACATGGAAAATGAATGTTGACAATGTTTTGTGATCATTGTAGCCTCTTCTGCACGTCCAGATCATTCATAGTAACAATCAACTGATTCTTATGTCTTACACATTCAAACATAATGTATGCTGCAGCCCGCTGACATGGTTTGAAATCAATACGTTATCCAATGTGTGACCGCCCACAGGACTTAAAAAGCACCTAACTAGATCATGAAAATCACCAAAATCTCGGGGGGTGTATAGGCATACCCCTAAACCAGTGGCGAGCCGTGACTTTTATACCTAGGCCCTCTGACCTGAAGGTATGCACCTTAAAGTTGTTTGCAATCCGCCAAAAACCGAGAGAAGACGAAGAAGCCGATTCCGAGCTGTCCGACTTCCGGTGTTCCGGTTTAACTGGTTCACAGATGTGGAGGCGTGGCCTTCGACTGAAATACACATTTCGATCGCTTCTTCTGTCGTTTACATAAATCTTTTGGTATATTTGTCTGGATAGGAACACTTTGATGCACATTCAGTACCAGTGTGTGAGGTTGTGGTTATGATGGCGATATCCGGACGCGAACAGCGAGGACTACAAAAAGAAAAACGAGTTGACATGGGGATGTCTGTTCAAAACATTGCGAGCTCCAATAAATCATTTAAACCAGCTATTGTTGGCAGACTTATTACTGAATATCGTTCCTAATGTGATACCAAGTCCATCTGAGACCTGTGTACACCTCGTTCAGACAGCCTCCAAGTGAAGCACACGTTGTTTACTCACAGTTTGAAAGCAGCGTGGAGAAGTCTTCAGCTGTGTTAAACTGTGATCCGCTCGAATAAATCCTTAAAACCAGCTATTGTTGCCCGAATTATCACTGAATATCGTTCCTAATGTGATACCAAGTCCACCTGAGACCTGTGTACACCTTCAGACAGCCTCCCAGTGAAGCGTACGTTGTTTACTCACAGTTTGAAAGCAGCGTGGAGAAGTCTTCAGCTGTGTTAAACTGTGACCCTCTCAGGTAAACTGTGATTCGCCCAGGGACAATGGGATTCGCCCAGATTAAACTGTGTTACATCTTCTGTGGCTATCTACCAGCGATCATGTTGAATATGAAAGACACACACACACACCCCTTATACAAACGGCATTCTGCAGCACTCATCCAGATCACATGCGACTGTTAACTCGTTTTGCAAAGACAGCAGCAGAAATGTCATTGCTGCATGTGCAGGGATATATAGACTTTAAAATGCTGATGGGTCATTCATCTTGGTCTCGGCAAACAATATTAGGAATCCTCTATTCAAACTACATAATATTCAGTGTCCATCGACATGAAAATAAAAAAAGTTCATGCTGGACTCAAACCCGAGTCCCAACAGCAAAAGTCCCTCCTGCCCTGCATGGTATGAGTGCGCCACAGATCAACACGACATATCGAACCACCACACTACAATATTTTAGATTAACCTTGTTAAAAAGTTCCAGAAAAATGCAACCCGACCATCATTTATAATGTGAGCGAATGTATGTACACTTTAAGCCCTAATATACATATTATAATATAGTATTCTGACTGAGGTCTGTATCAAGCCTCATTAAGACCCACCGAGAAACGGGTATCAAATCGACTCGACATCATATTAATAACGATATATGATACAAATGTAAGACAATGCCGTTTGTATAAGGGGTGTGTGTGTGTGTCTTTCATATTCAACATGATCGCTGGTAGATAGCCACAGAAGATGTAACACAGTTTAATCTGGGCGGATCCCATTGTGCCCTGGGCGGATCACAGTTTACCTGAGAGGGTCACAGTTTAAAGGGATAGTGGAAATTGAACCACAAATAGTTTCGTTTTAACTTATATACAAGCATAATTACGTACCAAAACACTCACACCTGATTAAAAAAATATAATAATTGCCTTACGCATGTTAGAAGCACTTTATTGCAGCTTCCCCGAACTTTTTTAGAAACGAAATGATCGATTCCGCCAAACCGGAAGTGAGGAAAACTCAGGAAGACGAAACAATAACAAACCACGGCGTCTATGCAGAATGAACGTGGAAGGGCAAATATACCAGACAAAGAAGAAGGATTGTACGAGGTATCCAGTGATGATAGCGAGTCAGAAACATCCTCTCGGCTTTCCTGCGAAAATGTAGTTTTAGGAACTGAATCTGAATCCGGTTCAGTAAGCGACGATGGTGAGAATATTGAGCCAGACGATGGACCATTACGTCCTTATTTGTTCGAGCCCGAGGTGATGGAGTTAGTTCACGGCATGGGCAATGGCGAGGATGACCAGGACCAGGCGCCAGATGATGCACCCCTACGCACAAATAATCTTGACTGGTAGGTCCCTAAGCATAGCTCACGCTAGGCGCTATATTAAATATTGCAAAAGTTGGCATGCATGCACTGTAGGCCTATGGCTATGCCCGAGGATGACTGCATGTAGGGTACATTTCATAACATACCAGGGTCAGTTTCACATAAATTATCGTGTCACATTTATTATTGTATATGTAACAGCCTTATGGGCATTCATTACATGAATAAATTGAAATGAATTGTATACTAGCATGATATACAGCTAGAGCCAATCGGTCTTTTGACGTAGTATGGTCCTAATCCTAGGCTAGCCAGGCTGCCTGTCAAGTGTAGGCTGTACTCGCAGTACTGTTAGTCTATCATGTCTATATGATGATCAGTGTACACATTCGACACTGTGTACCGGATTATCGGATGACGAGGCCTCCGGTCGCCTCATCGACAGGCAATAAATGGCGTTGTACACAATGGTACAGGCTAATGATGCATTCAATCAGCCAGAAAACATAATAAAATACTCGTGCCTCGTCCAATGTTTGTGCCCGTCTGCCTTTGTTTTCGTCATCACCCGAAGATTCCCGAAGTATTTCGTTTCATTGAGAGGGCGTGGTCGGGAGCAGTAAAATTGAAAATAAAATGAAACTTGGCGCATGAAATAAAAAAAAATGGTTTATTATGCTTATTTTTAATAAAAATACATAAGTTAAACCCAAAATTCGCGGATTTCCACTATCCCTTTAACACAGCTGAAGACTTCTCCACGCTGCTTTCAAACTGTGAGTAAACAACGTACGCTTCACTGGGAGGCTGTCTGAAGGTGTACACAGGTCTCAGGTGGACTTGGTATCACATTAGGAACGATATTCAGTAATAAGTCTGCCAACAATAGCTGGTTTAAATGATTTATTGGAGCTCGCAATGTTTTGAACAGACATCCCATGTCAACTCGTTTTTCTTTTTGTAGTCCTCGCTGTTCGCGTCCGGATATCGCCATCGTAACCACAACCTCACACACTGGTACTGAATGTGCATCAAAGTGTTCCTATCCAGACAAATATACCAAAAGATTTATGTAAACGACAGAAGAAGCGATCGAAATGTGTATTTCAGTCGAAGGCCACGCCTCCACATCTGTCAACCAATTGATCGGGGAACCAGTTAAACCGGAACACCGGCGAGCTTTCCATTGTTTCCTCAGCCGTTTTGAATAACGTTGATTTTCTCCGGTTGTGTATTTTCAAATTCTAGCGATCTCGAGCCGGTTTCTCCCAAAGTACCTACCCCACCTTTAATGGGTTGAAAGTATTTGTTACGATCTGCATCTGACATGAGAAATACTTCCTGAGCTAAGTTTTCATTGTATTCCTGCTAATGGAAAGTATACTCGCGTTACGCCCCGGATACAAGGGGAGAATGATGTCAAAGTTAGGTTTCACTTGCCGGTACTTTACTCGAGTCAGTTAACACATGCAACACCTTTCAATAGCACACAAAGCCTCTCGTAATGCATACACGATATCATTGAACACACAGTATTCAGCAGCCCTGGTTTGACCGAGGTTCTCTTTGTGTTTCGTCTCTCTGCAGGAAACTATCGGACCCGGCTGTTTGACGGACAGAGAGACGAGTACCTGCCGCTCTCTCAGAACATCACCCTATCAGTCCAGGTCAAAGATCCTAATGACAAGGTGAGTGCTGGTTTGGTTCTGATTAAATAAAAACACACGTTTTAACTTGTCTTCCGCGCTCAGATGGACGGTTTTTACACCTGAAAACCCTAAGTTACAACACAGTGTCCAGGCGTTTTTCACAAATTACTTTTACCTCTATCTCCCAGGGTCAGAGTTCATGTGGCTAGGGATTACCTTGACCGATACGCGCCGGCCCGTGCCTTGGACTTCTACACAACGGCTCGGATCTTGATAGATTGAGTGGGGAAGTTCAGGAGATATTTCCTCCTGTAGAGGAGTAGAAGTACAGAGTAGCAAAACATTGAAATACTTAAAGGAGGGGTAGGTACTTTTGGAGAAACCGGCTCGAGTGCGCTAGAATTTGAAAATACACAACCTGAAAAAATCTGCCACTTCCTCACAGAGCTCCTCCTCCAACACACACGAGCGCGCACATGACCAATGAGGGCACGAGATCAGTTTGTGCCCCGATGGAAGGCTGACAGGCAGGTAGGCCATCCAGTTACTTTAGCCGGCTCAGATGATTGGTCGTGCTTTCTACAGCGCCACGGCTTATGAATTTATTGTCAAAGCATTTCATATATTCATTGCTATCGGAATGTTGAGAGCATTCCATGGAATATAACAAGTGTTTCTGAAATAAATTAAATACCCCACCTTAAAGTAAAGTACAAGTATCTCTAAATTGTACCCAAGTATAGTACTTGTGTTTATGAACTTGGTTACTTTGCACCAGTTGCTATAAAGATAGAAAGACTAACGGCCCCTACACACGGCGGCGTGCGTTGCCGCTTCAACGCTTCTGCACATTCACTTTGAATGGGGTGACGTCACGATTCGCCGAACTGCATTGTGGGAGCAAAGCGTAGCTTCTCTCGAGGTGCTCGCTGCAAAAGTAGAGCAATGTTCTACTTTTGCCGCCTCGACGGAGGCGTCAGCCAATCAAATCCCTCGTATGTAAATCTGACAGTACAAGCACTAGCCAATCAAACCGGGTGTATGTTGGGAGAGCCAGACCGCAGTCATTTCCCATATGTCAACAAAAGGAGGAGAAAATGATCGTGGCGGTAGGGAACATGCAGGGATACAAACCGGAGGAGCCAGGCATGGGGGGAGGTGGAAGAGACAGTGGGGGAAACTGGTAGGTTTCCGCCTGTTTGGGGAGTTTATATCCAGTTAGCTAGCAAGCAGAGACAGTATATGTAGCCAGCATGGATGTAGCGTGAATGCTTTGCTTTGTATGTCCGGGGCGGGACATTCATGTGGTTGGTTGTTGGTCGCCTTGCTCGCATTGACTCCCCAAGCTCAAGACACGCCCACCGCCAAGCGGCAACGCACGCCGCCGTGTGTAGGGGCCGTGCTGCCAAAATTATAAAGTTGACTGCTACACAATTTAAAATAAATGCTTTTATATATTTCTATTCGACTCTCTGGCGTTTCTGTTATTATTACCCGCTGCTTTAGTTGTTCTGACGGCTAACATCATCCTCATGTTAAAGCTGATATTCCGGGGGGTCGGGGGGCTCGGATCCCCGTCACCTTTTCCATACCTGATGAGTTTGCATCCCTGTGTTTACCAACCGAGATGGAATAACAAAGATGTGATTTAGCTGTTGTGTTTATTGGTGTCAGTCATCTGTAATAAAAATGTGAAAAAAACCTTTACTATAATAATCGTTTGACATTTTCTATACGGTTCTGATTTAATTTGGATTAAGTTTTAGAGTGTGTTTGGTTGTATGATTCTTTTGTTAATTCTTTTTTTTAAGGGTTTTATATGTTTAGTTCGTTTTTGTAAGGATCAGCGAGAGCAGGGGGGTCAAACTCAATTGTATCGCGGGCCACATCAGCATTATGGTTGCACTCAAAGGGCCGGTTGTAACTATATAATAAATACATATATATAAATATATAATATATAAAATAATGTGTTATATTACATCATTGCCTCTGAATTGGATTATTATCGGATAGGATAATAAATAATTGCAAGTCTCTTCAGTGCACACGTCACAAAACGAGATGCATTGTGGGACATGTAGTTTATGGGCAACCTGATTCTGTAAAGCGGCATTTAATCGTATAATAAACATTTACATTCTTTGCAAGCTCTTGCGGGGCCACATAAAATGAAGTCGCGGGCCGGATGTGGCCCCCGGGCCTTGAGTTTGACACCCCTGAGCTCGAGTCTCAAAAGTATGTACCTAATAGATTTCTCCTCTTTCTCGTGCGATAAAAAAGAATCCCGGTTGGTTAACATTTGAGTAGAAGATCTTTGTTAAAGGATATTCGATATTCTACAATTTTTCAATCATATTTTTATTACATTTTACAAAACTGCATGCGTCGAACGGTCTGATTTATTCCTGTGTCTCCTGCAGCTGCTTCTGTCTCGGTCTCACGGCTCGGAGGGAAGCTTCGGAGTCAGATCTAAGGAACCTGGAGGATACCAGATCTGCCTGCAAGCAAACTGTTCACAGCACCCGCTGCCTGCTGGAGTCCTGCTGGTGAGGTTACACACTTCTATAGAGCGGTGCAGGACTGTAGTGGAAAGTATCTGAAATAAGGTCGGAGACAAAGTGAAGAGACGTGGAGGTCGTTGTACGTCATTACGCCGAACACGTGAACACTCCTCTAAGTTAGTTTCTGTTCTGCTTGAAAGCAAGTCCCTGCCTCCTGCAGACTGTTCAAGCAAACGCTTCAACTCGTTCCATCTAGAATCTGTGTGTTTGAATCTGGATCTGAAGTCGGCGTGACGTTGAAGTCGTGCTGCTGGACTCGCCTGTAGTTCCTTTATAGCAGGGGTTCTCAAAGTTTTGATGAGTGAGGGCTGATGTAGGTTCCCAATATTGGATTGAGGGCCGCCCAAGAAAAAACGGAACACAAAATAATTCCAAAACAAATCCTTTCTTTATTGCACTAACCAATTACCGCAACTCGCGAGATGCCTAGTTGCCATGCAACAAGTAGTCTAGCAAACTTTCCGCAAGCCGTCACTCATAATTTAGGAATGACAACCCAGGGGGCGCAGTTTTACCATTCTTAAATTCCATTCTAATTCTCACTAGATACGAACCATGGAGGATTAAAATATAACGCATGCATTTCAGCGTGTCACATTAACTATCGCGGGCCGCCAGAAACATTTCCGAGGGCCGCCATTGGCCCGCGGACCGCACTTTGAGAACCTCTGCTAGCATAACGTTAGCATTTTGCTTCTGGCCATTAGATTTATGATTTTAAAAAATGATAAAAGTAGGGTAGACATGTGGAGATGTCGACGACTAAATGTCACCACGCCTCGAGTTAAGGAGTGGTGATGCAACTGTTATGTGGTTTGTTTATATAACGTTACCGTTTTGCTCAAAATTATAACTTTTGCTAAAAAATCTCCAAATTCAAACTTTTGGAAGAGGACCTTCAGGACTTTCCCAACAATACCAAATTATCTTCCAACTGTTACACCTAACTTGTGTATAAAAGCTGAGGTGTTGGAGGTCATTTTAATAAATAATAATACATTTTATTTTTCAAGTCAATCCAAAGTGTGTCCCTCCTGCAGGCGGTTCACCTGGACCTGCGAGCGGCCCAGAGAACAAACCACTACGCTGAGATCGCTGCGAGAGAGAAACTGACGGATATGCAGCTGAGAGTCCGACAGCTGATCGAGCTGTTTCTACAGATCCAGCAGGAGCAGGACTACCAGAGGGTGTGTGTGTGTGTGTGTGTGTGCGTGTGTGTGTGTGTGTGTGTGTGTGTGTGTGTGTGGCTCTTTTTGAGGCCTTTCCTCACTGAAATGTCGGGTGGACACAATATTAGATTGACATCTGTCAATAAAGTTTATTTTATTAGCACGTAAATCTGCATTTATATAATAAACCAAAAAAAGAAATAATAGTCATTAAATTAAAATACTCACATCTTGCCGTTACTGAGAGTTAAAGGGCACCTATCGTGCTATTATTAGGCAATAGCATAGGTCTCAGATATATAAAAAAACATGTCTATGAAGTGTTTTGCTCACAATACCAAACAGATCCCTCGTTCTAGCCACGCCTCGTATCCCTCTATTTCACTTCCTGTTTCAAAAGTGCTGATTTGGGAATAAAGCTTTAGAAAAAAAAAGGAGGGTCTGAGCTCATGCGGGACCCGGCAGCTACCGTCTAAACTAAATGCTGCCGTGATGAAACGCCATATCATGGATCATCAAGGCTCTGAAACAGTCTGGAGCTCAAAGGCTTTCTCTCTTGCCGGTTATACCACAAGGTGAGTTCCTTTCTACTTCCTGCTTCTTCACACACATGCTCTCCAGCACAGGTTAGCTCTGAGTGTTAGCGATGCTAATGTAAACACCGACCATATTACGTCCAGAACAGTCGGGCATTGTTTCTGATAGCAGCGTTTCTGATTGGGCCGTGGGTCCACATTTCAGATGTTACGTCATATCGGACGCAAATCTGGATCAGCTCCGTTGTTCCCCGTTTTTAGAGATTTGGGTACGGAGGAAAAGAGAGAGGGGTTTATTTTCTGACGCTGCGTGAGTTCCCCGACACACAAAAAAAAGTGCATTTTGCATGATAGGTCCCCTTTAATGAGTGTAACTAGCTGTTGCTTAAAGGGGAATCTGTTTAACTATAGCATGCGTGACCAGAAGATTTATTCTGGTGCTGTACGACACCATCTTTGTTGTGTTTAATTTTACCTTTTTTATTTAACAAGGATAGGTCTCATTGAGATTAAAAACATATTTTTCACGAGAGTCCTGGCCCAAGAATGGTAACGGCACAGTTACAGGCAATTTTAAAACACACAATCACAACACAGTCATACAAAAAGTGAGCAGAAGCATTTACAGCCACGGCGGCTTCAAGGTCATTGAGAGTCGCTTCAAGGTCATTTAGAGTCGCTTCAAGGTCATTGAGAGTCACTTCAAGGTCATTTAGAGTCGCTTCAAGGTCATTGAGGGTCGCTTCAAGGTCATTGAGTCGCTTCAAGGTCATTGAGAGTCGCTTCAATGTCATTGAGAGTCGCTTCAAGGTCATTGAGAGTCGCTTCAAGGTCATTTAGAGTCGCTTCAATGTCATTGAGAGTCGCTTCAAGGTCATTGAGAGTCGCTTCAAGGTCATTGAGAGTCGCTTCAAGGTCATTTAGAGTCGCTTCAATGTCATTGAGTCGCTTCAAGGTAATTTAGAGTCGCTTCAATGTCATTTAGAGTCGCTTCAAGGTCATTGAGTCGCTTCAAGGTCATTTAGAGTCGCTTCAATGTCATTTAGAGTCGCTTCAAGGTCATTGAGAGTCGCTTCAAGGTCATTGAGAGTCGCTTCAAGGTCATTTAGAGTCGCTTTGAGTTTCTTTAAGGAAACCAGCGCTCTGAGTTTCAGCTCAATGTGCAGCTGGTGCCCGGATGTCCCCATATCAACTTTTCAGTTCAGTTAGTATCCCTCCTTAGCAAAGAAAGTCTATTTAATGTTGTTGAATCTCTGTGTCTGTTTGCTTCACAGTTGAGAGAAAGAGATTTCCGTGAGGTGACACAAAACACCGACAAGTGGATCTTCTGGTGGCCGGTCGCCAGCTCGCTCTACGTGGTTTTCATCATCATCTGGCACACCAAGTCCTGGTGAGACCTCAATGATCCACAGTCGCATCACCAACATCACATATTTAAAGGTCTCCTATTATACTGTCTCTCATCAATATATCACAGCTCTCAGATATATACAGAGCCTGTCTCTGATTGGCTGAAACATCAAACAGATGATTGCAGCATTACCCATAGTCCCCCTCTGTTTCAGCCCTGAGGGGACACGTGTTGATGTAGAAGAGACATGAAGAAGAGGGGACACATGTTGATGTAGAAGAGACATGAAGAAGAGGGGACACGTGTTGATGTAGAAGAGACATGAAGAAGAGGGGACACATGTTGATGTAGAAGAGACATGGAGAAGAGGGGACACGTGTTGATGTAGAAGAGACATGGAGAAGAGGGGACACATGTTGATGTAGAAGAGACATGAAGAAGAGGGAACACATGTTGATGTAGAAGAGACATGAGGAAGAGGGGACACGTGTTGATGTAGAAGAGACATGAAGAAGAGGGGACACATGTTGATGTAGAAGAGACATGGAGAAGAGGGGACACATGTTGATGTAGAAGACACATGAAGAAGAGGGGACACATGTTGATGTAGAAGAGACATGAGGAATAGCTGACCTTTAACTTGTGAAACAAACCAAAGTCTTGATCGTAGAAAAACAAAGATTTACATTTTTAATATGAAAATACACAAAGTTTTATTTACAACGTCTGAACGTCTCTGTACATTTGAACATGTGGTGTCCGCTCTGTGTTTCAGGTGACGCTCCTCTTCAGTACACTTTGGACCTACAAGGGAAACAACAACAACAAAATGGGACTTGTAAATATTTCCAGAAGCATAATCAAATACTTTTGTATATACTAAGACCCCCCCCCCAGCCCGACATGACTAGTTCACCTGGAGAAGGACGATAAGGAGAGGAGCCCCAGCAGGAACTCCAGGGCGTAGAAGAGTAGCAGCACGGCGCCGAGGATGAACTCCAGCCGCAGGACGAAGGTCTGGAGCAGCAGGAAGTAAACCGCCAGCGCCGTGCAGGGCAACAGGATGAAGAGCGACGCACACAAGGCCAGAGAGCGCTCGCACAGGTTCCCCTTCCAGCCTGAAAACACCTTTAGCTTAGCGGTGGCTACGTGAAGTCATGTGACCGTGCTGTAGTTCCTTTATAGCCCATCATTAGCCACCTTTAGCTTAGCGGTGGTGACGTGAAGTCATGTGACCGTGCTGTAGTTCCTTTATAGCCCATCATTAGCCGCCTTTAGCTTAGCGGTGGTGACGTGAAGTCATGTGACCGTGCTGTAGTTCCTTTATAGCCCAACATTAGCCACCTTTAGCTTAGCGGTGGTAACGTGAAGTCATGTGACCGTGCTGTAGTTCCTTTATAGCCCAACATTAGCCACCTTTAGCTTAGCGGTGGTGACGTGAAGTCATGTGACCGTGCTGTAGTTCCTTTATAGCCCATCATTAGCCGCCTTTAGCTTAGCGGTGGTGACGTGAAGTCATGTGACCGTGCTGTAGTTCCTTTATAGCCCAACATTAGCCACCTTTAGCTTAGCGGTGGTGACGTGAAGTCATGTGACCGTGCTGTAGTTCCTTTATAGCCTAACATTAGCCACCTTTAACTTAGCGGTGGTGACTTGAAGTCATGTGACCGTGCTGTAGTTCCTTTATAGCCCAACATTAGCCACCTTTAGCTTAGCGGTGGTGACGGGAAGTCATGTGACCGTGCTGTAGTTCCTTTATAGCCCAACATTAGCCACCTTTAGCTTAGCGGTGGTGACGTGAAGTCATGTGACCGTGCTGTAGTTCCTTTATAGCCCAACATTAGCCACCTTTAGCTTAGCGGTGGTGACGTGAAGTCATGTGACCGTGCTGTAGTTCCTTTATAGCCCAACATTAGCCACCTTTAGCTTAGCGGTGGTGACGTGAAGTCATGTGACCGTGCTGTAGTTCCTTTATAGCCCATTTCTGGCTTTTTACTTAAAGAATCACAAGGTAATAATAATAATATATTCATTTTCTAGAGTGCTTTTCTGAACCCAAAGACGCTTTACATTTGGGAGGGAGGGTAGACAAACAAAACAAAGACAAAACCAAAAAGAAACAAAACACAACAGAAAAGCAGTCAGGAGGAAGTTGATTGAGAGGGGGGGGGGCTTATGGATACAGAGTTGAAGAGGTGGGTTTTGAGGCGGGACTGGAACATGGTGAGGGACTCAGACTCACGGAGGTCTTGGAGTTCCAGAGCTTCGGGGCCGCCACAGAGAAGGCTCTGTCCCCGAAGCTCCGGAGTTTGGCCTTGGGGGTTGAAAGCAAACCGGCTGAGGAGGATCTGAGGGACCGGGGGGGGTTGGTAGAGGGTGAGGAGGTCAGTGAGGTAGGGGGTGAGGAGGTCAGTGAGGTAGGGGCTGGTGTTAATATGTGGAGGTTATCCTGCGAAATGTAAGTATTAAAAATAAAGGTGTGTTTGCCAAAGAGATTATTTTCCACAATATTCCAAAATCCAAAGGAAAGATCTGATTGGCTTTTCAAGGAGGGAACCAGGGAGATGCCTTAAGGGTCCACTAGATAAATACAACATCCTAGCACTCTCTCTGGAGTTTTGTGAGTGTAATATTGCGTTTGCCCACATGGTGGCAGCAGCGAGCAGAGCATGCAGATCTGCATCCTTGTTTAAAGGTAGTTCAGGTACAGTTAGATTATTATTATGTTTCACCGTAAAAGATCCGGAGAGTCTCCAGGCCGAGGAAGAGCAGCAGCAGCACCACGTCCAGAACCAGGTTATCAGACGGGTAGGGCAGAATAATCCCTACGCACAGGGACAAGACATATGTATGAATATCAGCAAATAAACATTAGATTTGAAGGAGATAAAATCCTGAATCTCTGGGACCTTTTTTGTGTTCAGTAAACTTTATACAATGTACTCTCATTATGCACTTTGTTTTCCTGACCATTGTTGTGTCCTCTCTTCTCCATGTCTCCTCTACATCAACATGTGTCCCCTCTTCTCCATGTCTCTTCTACATCAACATGTGTCCTCTCTTCTCCATGTCTCTTCTACATCAACATGTGTCCTCTCTTCTCCATGTCTCCTCTACATCAACATGTGTCCCCTCTTCTCCATGTCTCTTCTACATCAACATGTGTCCTCTCTTCTCCATGTCTCTTCTACATCAACATGTGTCCCTCTTCTTCATGTCTCTTCTACATCAACATGTGTCCCCTCTTCTCCATGTCTCTTCTACATCAACATGTGTCCTCTCTTCTCCATGTCTCTTCTACATCAACATGTGTCCTCTCTTCTCCATGTCTCCTCTACATCAACATGTGTCCCCTCTTCTCCATGTCTCCTCTACATCAACATGTGTCCCCTCTTCTCCACGTCTCTTCTGCATCAACATGTGTCCCCTCTTCTTCATGTCTCCTCTACATCAACATGTGTCCCCTCTTCTTCATGTCTCTTCTACATCAACATGTGTCCCCTCTTCTTCATGTCTCTTCTACATCAACATGTGTCCCCTCTTCTTCATGTCTCTTCTACATCAACATGTGTCCCCTCTTCTCCATGTCTCTTCTACATCAACATGTGTCCCCTCTTCTTCATGTCTCTTCTACATCAACATGTGTCCCCTCTTCTTCATGTCTCCTCTACATCAACATGTGTCCCCTCTTCTTCATGTCTCCTCTACATCAACATGTGTCCCCTCTTCTTCATGTCTCTTCTACATCAACATGTGTCCCCTCTTCTCCATGTCTCTTCTACATCAACATGTGTCCCCTCTTCTCCATGTCTCTTCTTCATCAACATGTGTCCCCTCTTCTCCATGTCTCTTCTTCATCAACATGTGTCCCCTCTTCTCCATGTCTCTTCTACATCAACATGTGTCCCCTCTTCTCCATGTCTCTTCTACATCAACAAGTGTCCCCTCTTCTTCATGTCTCTCCTACATCAACATGTGTCCCCTCTTCTCCATGTCTCTTCTTCATCAACACGTGTCCCCTCTTCTCCATGTCTCTTCTACATCAACACGTGTCCCCTCTTCTCCATGTCTCTTCTACATCAACACGTGTCCCCTCTTCTCCATGTCTCTTCTACATCAACATGTGTCCCCTCTTCTCCATGTCTCTTCTACATCAACATGTGTCCCCTCTTCTCCATGTCTCTTCTACATCAACATGTGTCCCCTCTTCTCCATGTCTCTTCTACATCAACACGTGTCCCCTCTTCTTCATGTCTCTTCTTCATCAACATGTGTCCCCTCTTCTTCATGTCTCTTCTACATCAACATGTGTCCCCTCTTCTCCATGTCTCTTCTACATCAACATGTGTCCCCTCTTCTTCATGTCTCTTCTACATCAACATGTGTCCCCTCTTCTCCATGTCTCTTCTACATCAACATGTGTCCCCTCTTCTTCTAGGGCGTGGGGAGGGGCTCCTTATTTTCATCTAAAGTAACAGACAGAGAATCAGCACTTTGGAAACAGGGCTGAAACAGAGGGGATTATGGGTAATGCTGCAATGATCTGTTTGGTGTGTCAGCCAATCAGAGACAGGCTCTGTATATATCTCTGTGATATAGTGATGAGAAACAGTATGATAGGGATGGGAACCTTTAAAGGGAATATAAAATGTGACCAAATCCTGAATCTCGGGGACTTTTTTTGTATTATATTATATACACTTTGCTGTGTCTAAACTTTGTACTCTCAAGTATGCACTTTGGTTTCCTGATCATTGTTGATTCACTTTGAAATGTTCCTAATACGTGAAGCTTCATTTTGTTATTCATCGGTGCAGTGGTACACATAACGATGAAGTGTAATGTGAAGGTCTCCCCAGCAGATGGCGCTGCTCTAATAAAACACAAGGTTCGTCTCATCGCACAGTAACGGGTTTTCAGACGTGGGACATGTTCTGACGGACCTTTGTAGACGAACATCAGGATCTCTGCCAGGTAGAAGGCAGCGAAGTACCAGATGTTCAGGAAGAGGAGGACCTGCAGAGGAGTGGACGACAGCTGAGGGAGAAGGAGTCAAGGACAACAGATGGAGCGTAGGAAACACACACACTTAAACAGATTGGTGTGTGTGCATCAATTTCATGAGAAGGATACAATTGGTTGGCTCCCTGCAGAGAAGAAGATACAATGATATGATTAATAGCGGTTATAAGTTGTACGTTGTAACGGTCAAGAAAACCCAATTACTCCCTGGGATATATGAAGTATTGTCATTCTGATCTAAAGATGTATTCAAATGCATAATACTATGTATATATATGTCTCTGTCCCTTTAGTAGATTGGTTTATATTGGAGAGTATTCAAATGAATTCTGTATATGTTATAGTGTGTGTTCCTCAATACTCCTTTGAGGTACTTGTACTTTACTTGAGTAATTCAATGTTATGCTACTTTGTACTTCCACTCCACTAAAGGTACATTTAGGAGGTACATGGTGTACTTCTACTCCACTACATGTATTTAATACCTTTAGTTACTTCACGGATGTGGATGAATGATGTGAAATATAACCAAGTGTTGAATCAGACTTCAGTTCCACCTGGAGTGAATCCACCAGCTACCCTGCAGTCTACAAAGTACTTCAGACTAGCTGCACCTTCACCAGCTACCCTGCAGTCTACAAAGTACTTCAGACTAGCTGCTCCTTCACCAGCTACCCTGCAGTCTACAAAGTACTTCAGACTAGCTGCTCCTTCACCAGCTACCCTGCAGTCTACAAAGTACTTCAGACTAGCTGCACCTCCACCAGCTACCCTGCAGTCTACAAAGTACTTCAGACTAGCTGCACCTCCACCAGCTACCCTGCAGTCTACAAAGTACTTCAGACTAGCTGCACCTCCACCAGCTACCCTGCAGTCTACAAAGTACTTCAGACTAGCTGCACCTTCACCAGCTACCCTGCAGTCTACAAAGTACTTCAGACTAGCTGCACCTCCACCAGCTACCCTGCAGTCTACAAAGTACTTCAGACTAGCTGCACCTCCACCAGCTACCCTGCAGTCTACAAAGTACTTCAGACTAGCTGCACCTCCACCAGCTACCCTGCAGTCTACAAAGTACTTCAGACTAGCTGCACCTTCACCAGCTACCCTGCAGTCTACAAAGTACTTCAGACTAGCTGCTCCTTCACCAGCTACCCTGCAGTCTACAAAGTACTTCAGACTAGCTGCACCTCCACCAGCTACCCTGCAGTCTACAAAGTACTTCAGACTAGCTGCACCTCCACCAGCTACCCTGCAGTCTACAAAGTACTTCAGACTAGCTGCACCTCCACCAGCTACCCTGCAGTCTACAAAGTACTTCAGACTAGCTGCTCCTCCACCAGCTACCCTGCAGTCTACAAAGTACTTCAGACTAGCTGCTCCTCCACCAGCTACCCTGCAGTCTACAAAGTACTTCAGACTAGCTGCTCCTCCACCAGCTACCCTGCAGTCTACAAAGTACTTCAGACTAGCTGCACCTCCACCAGCTACCCTGCAGTCTACAAAGTACTTCAAACTAGCTGCTCCTTCACCAGCTTTGAGAACACTTTCATGATCAATCGTTATAAAACACATCATATATATTATTCTGAAATGGACCAATCTGCACAACGACTACTTTCACTGTCTTTCACTATATTTAGATGAGAATACTTTCTACTTTCACTTGAGGGACATTTTGAATGCAGGACTTTTACTGTAACAGAGTATTCCTACACTCTGGTACTTCTACTTTTACTGAAGTACAATATCTGAGTACTTCTACTTTTACTCAAGTACAAGATCTGAGTACTTCTACTTTTACTCAAGTACAAGATCTGAGTACTTCTACTTTTACTCAAGTACAAGATCTGAGTACTTCTACTTTCACTCAAGTACACGATCTGAGTACTTCTACTTTTACTCAAGTACAAGATCTGAGTACTTCTACTTTTACTCAAGTACAAGACCTGAGTACTTTTACTTTTACTTTTACTCAAGTACAATATCTGAGTACGAACTACTTTTACTACAAGATCTGAGTACTTCTACTTTTACTCAAGTACAAGATCTGAGTACTTCTACTTTTACTCAAGTACAAGATCTGAGTACTTCTACTTTTACTCAAGTACAAGATCCGAGTACTTCTACTTTTACTCAAGGACAATAGCTGAGTACTTCTACTTTTACTACAAGATCTGAGTACTTCTGCTTTTACTCAAGTACAATATCTGAGTACTTCTACTTTTACTCAAGTACAAGATCCGAGTACTTCTACTTTTACTCAAGGACAATAGCTGAGTACTTCTACTTTTACTACAAGATCTGAGTACTTCTACTTTTACTCAAGAACAAGACCTGAGTACTTCTACTTTTACTCAAGTACAAGACCTGAGTACTTCTACTTTTACTCAAGGACAATAGCTGAGTACTTCTACTTTTACTACAAGATCTGAGTACTTCTACTTTTACTCAAGAACAAGATCTGAGTACTTCTACTTTTACTCAAGAACAAGATCTGAGTACTTCTACTTTTACTCAAGTACAATAACTGAGTACTTCTGCTTTTACTCAAGTACAACATCTGAGTACTTTTACTTTTACTCAAGTACAACATCTGAGTACTTTTACTTTTACTCAAGGACAATAGCTGAGTACTTCTACTTTTACTACAAGATCTGAGTACTTCTGCTTTTACTCAAGTACAATATCTGAGTACTTCTACTTTTACTCAAGTACAAGATCCGAGTACTTCTACTTTTACTCAAGGACAATAGCTGAGTACTTCTACTTTTACTACAAGATCTGAGTACTTCTACTTTTACTCAAGAACAAGACCTGAGTACTTCTACTTTTACTCAAGTACAAGACCTGAGTACTTCTACTTTTACTCAAGGACAATAGCTGAGTACTTCTACTTTTACTACAAGATCTGAGTACTTCTACTTTTACTCAAGAACAAGATCTGAGTACTTCTACTTTTACTCAAGAACAAGATCTGAGTACTTCTACTTTTACTCAAGTACAATAACTGAGTACTTCTGCTTTTACTCAAGTACAACATCTGAGTACTTTTACTTTTACTCAAGTACAACATCTGAGTACTTTTACTTTTACTCAAGGACAATAGCTGAGTACTTCTACTTTTACTACAAGATCTGAGTACTTCTGCTTTTACTCAAGTACAATATCTGAGTACTTCTACTTTTACTCAAGTACAAGATCCGAGTACTTCTACTTTTACTCAAGGACAATAGCTGAGTACTTCTACTTTTACTACAAGATCTGAGTACTTCTACTTTTACTCAAGAACAAGACCTGAGTACTTCTACTTTTACTCAAGTACAAGACCTGAGTACTTCTACTTTTACTCAAGGACAATAGCTGAGTACTTCTACTTTTACTACAAGATCTGAGTACTTCTACTTTTACTCAAGAACAAGATCTGAGTACTTCTACTTTTACTCAAGTACAATAACTGAGTACTTCTGCTTTTACTCAAGTACAATAACTGAGTACTTCTGCTTTTACTCAAGTACAACATCTGAGTACTTTTACTTTTACTCAAGTACAAGATCTGAGTACTTCTACTTTTACTCAAGTACAACATCTGAGTACTTTTACTTTTACTCAAGTACAAGATCTGAGTACTTTTACTTTTACTCAAGTACAACATCTGAGTACTTTTACTTTTACTCAAGTACAACATCTGAGTACTTCTTCCATCTCTGTGTATTAGTTATATCGACTATAATTATAAAGAAGTCTGATTAAATCGCAAGCTAACATGCTAACTTCTAACAGCTGACAATAACAAGGGGACTTTTTCTCTCCTGTTTCTGTCGCAAGGTAAGCTTAACAACAAACCGTTAAAGTAGTAAATAACGTTAGTTCAATATACTTGTTCTTATTATTTGTATTTCATGTATAAATGTGTTTAGGCACAAAGAGTGTGACTCACCCGGCGCCATGTTCGATTGCCATGGAAACAGCTTGGGCGGAAGAGCCCCTTCTTCGGGGTTAGGTTCAACCCGCAGCAGTTTTGCTTTACTGCCCCTTACAGGCTGCATGTGGGACTACTAGATATAGATAGATATAGATAGACAGACATATAGATAGATGGATGGATAGATAGATAGATAGATAGATAGATAGATAGATAGATAGATAGATAGATAGATAGATAGATAGATAGATAGATAGATAGATGTTTTGGCTCGGTAATTTTTTTATTTGACCTTATCTATGTTCAATCACTCATACTATTCTTCATACTTGCATTAAGCTCATCCATGCTGTGCGTACACTAACACAATCAACATGATTTAACATAGATATATCATCTACATTTAAAGTACATTTTAGAATACCTGAAGACATAACATGTTACTCCCAGGCATTGATCCTGGCCCCCCCCACATGTAACGCCAAACGCTTAGACCTCAATGCCACCATAATATAATTTAACTATGAACGCACAACGATCTTGCTGTGAAGATTTGTTGGTGAATGTGTACCTTTACCTTTTTAACGCATTGCTATTGAGTCGACCACCATACTTTGCTTGGTAGCCTTGTATAGTGATACGACAACATTTATAACAAATTTACTTTCAATTCCTCAAAAAAGTGTGTATTTATTTATATGTTTGGCTTATGTTATTTGATTCCACGTGCAATCCATCTCCTGTCTTCCTCCTGTGTGAATTAGTTGTTCTGTTCTCATATGTCCCAATGCACAGAAAACTACAACACCCAGCAGGCCCATACGGCGCGCTGATTGGCCAGACTTAAACGAGGGTTTACGTGGCACTGCTGTGTCCGCGCATGCGCAGTCTCTTTCTCTCTCTGCTGTGATGGTGTCTGTCAGGATGCGGTCGTGTGTGTTGTCGGTTTTACTCCTGAACGTTTTATACAGCGTCGTCTCCTCTTTGTACTTCCACATCGGAGAGACCGAGAAGAAATGCTTCATCGAGGAGATCCCGGACGAGACGATGATTATCGGTGAGTGAGGAGAGGAAGTCAACCGGCTAATGTGCTAATGCTAACTAGCTCACCAACTTGAGCTAATATTAGCTAATCGGCTAACTGAGTTCACACACGGACCTGTAGTGCTGATGTGTTGATTTACAGCTCAGTATTTGGACACACATAGTCACTCACATTAGTTAAGCAGACATTAAATACTACTTTTATACTTGCTTCTTACCTCCCGAGTTTAATCTTGATTGAAGCAGCATTTTAAGTCACATTTCCGTAGCTACATCTTTGTTTATGTAGCTAAATATTCAGTTTGTACTTCTCTGGACACACCCTAATCATCATGTAAGGACATTTTATATTTAATCACCATTTCCAAAACTAATGAAACTAATTTTTGGAGTCATGTTTCACAAAGTCAACAAGGGCTGCCTGGGAGATGTTCAGAAAGTACAACACTAAGATCATGTGTATTAAATAACTATCAGTATTGCAGGTTAGAATATTGGTGCTTTCAAAAAATACTTACACAGTGAGAATTCTGACAAATAATTGTAAGTGAAATGGATTCATTGACTGAGTAGGTAACCCTAACACTAGTAGTAGGGCTGTGCAATTAATCGTATTTTAATCGCGATTACGATTTTGGCTTGCAACGATTACGAAAACAACGTAATCGAAATAAAACTATTATTATTTTATTGTTTTTTCAGTTGAATTATACTTACAGTTCAGGTTAATCAACTCTTAAAAACATACGGTTCACTTTTTTATTTTAATAAATGGATGTTTTCAAAGTAAATGGATAATCGTTTTTAATAATCGTGATATCAATTATTGACCAAAATAATCGTGATAATGATTTTTGCCATAATCGCCCAGCCCTAACTAGTAGTATATTAAAAATGTAAAACTATATCTCGCTTAATGTCACAAACACATGTTGCGAAGCCCTCGTGTCAACTCTTCTGGTGAAGAACAAGGTTATAAGTTCACCTGTGTGTGCAAATAAAGCAACAGCTGTTCAAATGAAGGCACTTTAACAAGTTGCTTAATTATCTTGGGTGTACTTTGTATTTCAAATGGAGTCTGCGCAATGACGGCAAAGAAAGAGTAGAAGTTATTTAAGTAACATATGTTTCAACTTGGCCAATACAATCTAACAAAAAACAAGATTCTCATTTATTTGTGTGGCTCTTAAAAGCACTTGGTATCCCCTAACTGTCCGTATATATACATGCGCAAAACACTTTGCAAAAGAAAGTGCATATTTATTATTGAAAAATGTACAAACGGGCCAAACCATGACACAGCTGTCTCACTTTGTATACCTATCACACTGAGTACACTACCCTTATAGTATATACACTTGGCTAAGATAAGGCAGAATGTACAATTAAACACTCCACAGTATAATATATATGTGTACTGTAAAAAGGGAATATGTTTCTGCCCCTCCACTGAGACAGTTCCACTACTGTTGAAGAGATGCCAGACGTCTACATACTATTAATGTTGTCACCTGGTGCTACCTCATGTTACATGTTCCCTTACGTTTAAGAAGTTTTAGTATGCTTCCACTTATTTCTGTTCCCTGGATGTGTACCTGTCTGAAAATGAGCTGATCAGATTTTGGCCACTTTATGATGTCATAACGATGTTGTTGTCTTGTGTAACCATTAGCCAATCAGCAACCAAGGTACCCCCCCCCTTATCACCTGAATCTCCTCTAGAGCACCATTGAGTTCTTTGTAACTAAACCTCTCTCAGAGGGGCGTGGGGGAGGGGCTCCTTGTCTTCATCTAAAGTAACAGACAGAGAATCAGCACTTTGGAAACAGGGCTGAAACAGAGGGGATTATGGGTAATGCTGCACTGATCTGTTTGGTGTTTCAGCCAATCAGAGACAGGTTCTGTTTATATCTGAGACCTGTGATATAGTGATGAACAACAGTATAACAGGGAACCTCCATGAACCCCAGACCTCTCTGTGCGTCAGTGAAGTATTCTCCGTGTTTCCAGGTAACTACCGCACTCAGCTGTACGACAAACAGCGGGAGGAGTATCTCCCGGCCACGCAGGGCCTCGGGATGTTCGTGGAGGTCAAAGATCCCGACGACAAGGTGACAAACATAATGTAGAAAAATATCTCATATCTCACAATATGTCTTTTAGTGGTAACTGTATTCTGTGTGTGTGTGTGTGTGTGTGTTGCAGGTGATCCTGTCGCGGCAGTACGGCTCAGAGGGCCGCTTCACCTTCACCTCTCACACACCTGGAGAGCATCAGATCTGCCTTCACTCCAACTCCTCCAAGTTCGCTCTGTTCGCCGGGGGCATGCTGGTGAGGACACTCCGGAGCTGATTCAAATATAGTTTCTGGAGAAGCACGTTCTTTATTTTTTTTTCAAGATTCAAGGCTTTTATTGTCCTGTGTACAGAGCTTTAGAGATATCGATGAAGAGGTTCACCGGTCACAGGCTTTAGTATTTCCATGTTATGCTACTGTGTACTTCTACTCCACTGCATGTATTTAATCCCTTTAGTTACTCTACAGATCTGGATGAATGATGTGAAATATAACCAAGTGTTGAATCAGACTTTAGTTCCACCTGGAGTGAATCCACCAGCTACCCTGCAGTCTACAAAGTACTTCAGACTAGCTGCACCTCCACCAGCTAACCTGCAGTCTACAAAGTACTTCAGACTAGCTGCACCTCCACCAGCTAACCTGCAGTCTACAAAGTACTTCAGACTAGCTGCACCTCCACCAGCTACCCTGCAGTCTACAAAGTACTTCAGACTAGCTGCTCCTTCACCAGCTACCCTGCAGTCTACAAAGTACTTCAGACTAGCTGCACCTTCACCAGCTACCCTGCAGTCTACAAAGTACTTCAGACTAGCTGCACCTTCACCAGCTACCCTGCAGTCTACAAAGTACTTCAGACTAGCTGCTCCTCCACCAGTTACCCTGCAGTCTACAAAGTACTTCAGACTAGCTGCACCTTCACCAGCTACCCTGCAGTCTACAAAGTACTTCAGACTAGCTGCACCTTCACCAGCTACCCTGCAGTCTACAAAGTACTTCAGACTAGCTGCACCTCCACCAGCTACCCTGCAGTCTACAAAGTACTTCAGACTAGCTGCTCCTTCACCAGCTACCCTGCAGTCTACAAAGTACTTCAGACTAGCTGCACCTCCACCAGCTACCCTGCAGTCTACAAAGTACTTCAGACTAGCTGCACCTTCACCAGCTACCCTGCAGTCTACAAAGTACTTCAGACTAGCTGCTCCTTCACCAGCTACCCTGCAGTCTACAAAGTACTTCAGACTAGCTGCACCTCCACCAGCTACCCTGCAGTCTACAAAGTACTTCAGACTAGCTGCTCCTCCACCAGCTTTGAGAACACTTTCATGATCAATCATTATAAAACACATCATATATATTATTCTGAAATGGACCAATCTGCACAACGACTACTTTCACTGTCTTTCCCTATATTTAGATGAGAATACTTTCTACTTTCACTTGAGGGACATTTTGAATGCAGGACTTTTACTGTGACAGAGTATTCCTACACTCTGGTACTTCTACTTTTACTCAAGTACAAGATCTGAGTACTTCTACTTTTACTCAAGTACAAGATCTGAGTACTTCTACTTTAACCAAGCACAAGATCTGAGTACTTCTACTTTTACTCAAGCACAAGATCTGAGTACTTCTACTTTAACCAAGCACAAGATCTGAGTACTTCTACTTTTACTCAAGTACCAGATCTGAGTACTTCTACTTTTACTCAAGTACCAGATCTGAGTACTTCTACTTTTACTACAAGATCTGAGTACTTCTACTTTTACTACAATATCTGAGCACTTGTACTCAAGTACAAGATCTGAGTACTTCTGCTTTTACTCAAGTACAAGATCTGAGTACTTCTACTTTTACTACAATATCTGAGCACTTGTACTCAAGTACAAGATCTGAGTACTTCTACTTGTACTCAAGTACCAGATCTGAGTACTTCTACTTTTACTCAAGCACAAGATCTGAGTACTTCTACTTTAACCAAGCACAAGATCTGAGTACTTCTACTTTTACTCAAGTACCAGATCTGAGTACTTCTACTTTTACTCAAGCACAAGATCTGAGTACTTCTACTTTTACTCAAGTACAAGATCTGAGTACTTCTACTTTTACTCAAGTACCAGATCTGAGTACTTCTACTTTTACTACAAGATCTGAGTACTTCTACTTTTACTACAATATCTGAGCACTTGTACTCAAGTACAAGATCTGAGTACTTCTGCTTTTACTCAAGTACAAGAGCTGAGTACTTCTACTTTTACTCAAGATCAACAGTACAACACAATAATTGTTATTCCAACAGCTCAGGTGTTCATCAGTCGTATGGACCTGGGGTGAAACGGTCCTGAGGTGCTGTTGGACCTGGGGTGGAACGGTCCTGGGTCTGGTGCTGTTGGACCTGGGGTGGAACGGTCCTGAGGTGCTGTTGGACCTGGGGTGGAACGGTCCTGAGGTGCTGTTGGACCTGGGGTGGAACGGTCCTGGGTCTGGTGCTGTTGGACCTGGGGTGGAACGGTCCTGAGGTGCTGTTGGACCTGCAGCACACAGGACCGTGAGTTGTGCGACTCCTCGTGCCCTCTCTAACTGCCCGTTGTGTTGCAGAGGGTTCACCTGGACATCCAGGTCGGGGAACACGCCAACAACTACGCTGAGATCGCTGCGAAAGACAAGCTGACGGAGCTGCAGCTGAGAGTCAGGCAGCTGGTGGAGCAGGTGGACCAGATCCAGAAGGAGCAGAACTACCAGAGGGTCAGTGTTAGGAAACTCTCCCTGGAGCTTCAGCCTCGGGATCCGTGTGTCTGGGATCCTCTCCAGAAAGGAAGTAGCATCACATACAGAGACTAGTTCCTGAGCAGTGTCCTTCACAGGCTGATATCAAGAGAGGGAGTCACACAGTCACAAGATGGAGGGGTAGAAAGCAGTATTCAATGTTTACTTCAGATTAGCTCCACGTCAGAAATGAGCATGCTTGATGTCTCTCTCCATAGAGGCTGAGTCATCATGTTAATCACATAGCTATCATCTGCCTCAAACAGTCCTGATGCTCTTCTACACATCCTGTCATGTTCACAGCTACAGTTGGGATACCTTTGTAGCATGCTACTCATGTTGGATGAGGACACTCAGGACTTTCCCAACAGTCAGTACCAGTACTAAAGCATGGTAGTTAAAGGGACATCCAACATGGGACACAGCAGGAGGGACAGGAGTTGTTTAAGACGTTTGAACTCCATTTGAAAGTGAATATTTTGAGATTATTACGCATACTACTACATTAGCATTCTTACTTATACACACTAGAGGTGGGAGTACGTCCGGGGTGTCCACTCTTTTTTCACAGAGGGCCACGCACAGAAACATATACGAAGGGCCGGGCCGCTCGCTAGAGGTATATCGCCTCGTTAGTTCAGTTAGAAAATCAATCAGATGTAGGTCAATGATGCTTGAACGTGCTTTGAGAAACCCAACAGCCTAACTCCCAGCTGACGTGTTGGCAGCTCATCCCTTAACACAGACGCTTCAGATTGATTATAAAAAGGAAATATGAAAGGTAGATTTGAAGCTTGTTTTGGAAATAAGGCTTTTTCTAATCGACTAAGATTTGTTTGACATTTTCCGTTCAACTTTAATTGACAGAATTGATATGAAAAGTGTAACACATGAATACTGTGTAATATATTGTGTGTGTGTCCTCAGTACCGCGAGGAGCGTTTCCGGCAGACGAGTGAGAGCACGAACCAGCGCGTCCTCTGGTGGTCCATCGTCCAGACCCTCATCCTCGTGGCCATCGGCATCTGGCAGATGAGACACCTCAAGAGCTTCTTCGAGGCCAAGAAACTGGTGTAGACTTGTGACTGTGTGTGTGTGTGTGTGAGAGAGAGAGAGAGTGTGTGAGAAAGTGTGTGTGTGTTTGTCTCAACTGATTGAAGAAGATGGGACGCAGGTGGAAATCCAGCTGCGCGAAAAAACATCCTTAGAAAATAATTATAATAATATTAATAATTATACGATGTATTTATGTAGACGTCTTTCAACGGAGTTGCTTTCACACAAAACATTTCACACCCAGAATAACCTTTCACTAAAAAGGCAGAACCGTAACCTAGACAACCAAACATGAAAGCAATTCTGCACAAGGTTTTCAAAAGTGATTTTTATTTTAAATAATTGCAGCCCTGATTTTACGTAGGCAGACATTATTAATATTGTTATCATCATGACTGGGTTTTGTTGCTCCCGTTGCTCTCGCTGTCGACTATCAGGGCGAAATGTGACGACTGTATTTATTTAGTTCCGCTTCTCTTTCGTCAGAGTTGAACCCGGCAGTTTGAAAACCTTCTTTCCGTCTCCTCTCTGTGAGGACGGCGTCACGTGTTACTGGCCAACGAGAGATTCCATTTTAAGCGAATTATAATCTGGATTCAAGTCATTTAAGTTCTATTTTTGGGCAGGAATGTAACGTGGATATGTTGCAACTGAACTGATCAGTACTGTTACTTCAGAGCGACTTCCCCCTCACGATTGATCTTCTCGCTTGTCGGGTTTTTTCTGCGAGAACGCAGGAAGTGGCAGACGTCGCATGTAGTGAAACGAGCTTTTAATCGTGCTGGATCGTAGCTTTTTTTTTGTATCCGCCTCATTGCCACATATCAGGTTCGATCCCCGTCTGAGTCAGATTAAAGCCGACGGTGTTTCTCGACCAAAATCGAGCTTTTTGAGATGGAAAACGTTGACGTGAACGCATCGGACGTTGCATCAAAAACGGAAGTTATTCGAAAAGAACGAGTTTTGAATGATCACATGATCTTAACCTCAAGGTGTTTGAACTTCTTTTAACCCTATAATACAATCTTTAAATCATTCAGCTTCCGTTCTGAATCTGAGGAGTAAGAAACGTCCCCCCATCTTTCAGATTTAAAACACGTTTTTGAGAAATACTAAAAGTGTTTCCCTCCTCAGCCTTCAAGATTGTTGTATTGTTTTCTTCCTCTCTGGTGGTTTGTGTGACTTTTATGTTGCTGGTAGTTTTCAGAAATGTTTTCCGGGGATAGAATAAAGATTTTGGAGGAGGGCTTTGGTTTTATTTTTATTTGTAGGGAGGTTTTTGTCCATGTGAAATCTGTCTGGAATTGCACTCAAAAATAAAGTTTGTCACATTTGTTCAAAGGCCTGAGTGTTTCTTTCTTGTAATATTCCTCATTTAAACATTATTAATGGAAATAAGAGGCAACGAAACTTAAAGGTGGGGTAGGTAAGTTTGAGAAACCTACTCAAGATACACTTTTTGTTATAGTCCATGGAATGCTCTTAACATCCCGACAGCAATGAATATCTGAAGTGCTTTGACAACAAATCCATAACACATTTAATCTGTAAAAAGCTCGACCAATCATCTGAGCCGGCTAAAGTCACTGGATGGCCTACCTGCCTGTCAGCCTTCCATCTGGGCACACACTTATCTTGTGCCCTCATTGGTCATGTGCGCGTTCGTGTGTGTTGGAGGAGGGGCTCTGTGAGGAAGTAGCAGATTTCTTTTGCCCTAATGGCTGTGTGTTTTCAAACTCTAGCGCACTCGGCCTGGCTTCTCCAAAAGTACCTATCCCACCTTTAAGATAAGAAGCAGCATTTTACGGCGCGCCATGCATGGAGCCGCCTTGAGGGTGTTTCGTGTTGTAGTTGCTGTGGACCTTCTTTCTTTGGGGGCCCCAAGCAGTTGCCTGTTCGCAAGTGGCGCCCCTGACACAGACCCATAAAGTTAAGTAGCAATACTACACTGTACAAATACATATATCTCTGCAGGTCTCTCTTGAAAAAGAGGTCATTGATCTCATTGGGATTTTACCTGGATAAATAAAGGTTTTGAATTTGAATCTATACAAATAAAGCAGTAAAATCTCTAAATGAAACATGTGAGTCTGAAAAAAAAATGCAATAGCCTATGTATTTTTAAAGTCAAAACTATTCAGTGTTTCTTTATGCCAAATCTCTACATTATTACTAACACAATTAATCCGTTAGCCACCTCAATATGTTTGCCTTTCATTTCCAGTGGTCTAATTATTATATTCTGGGATAAATATATTTAAAAAAAACACATTAGATTGATGTATTCTTCATATATGTGTGGGTAGTACGTCGGAGTAACCTCCCGTCCACACGGCGGCGCGCGCGTTCCCGTTCGCTTTGAATGGGTGACGTCACGCGTTGCCGAACTGCATCGTGCTTCCGTCGCTTCGCTTTGCTCCACTTTTGAAGCTTCGAAGGAAGCTCCAGCCAATCAAATCCCGTGGATGCACATCTGAATACAAACGCGAGCCAATCAAACCGCGTGAATCCTGGGAGAGCCATACCGCAGGTCATTTCCTCATGCTCCAAAGATGGAGGAAAAAATAATTGTAGCGGTAGGGAATCACCCGGGTTTGTACGACCAGTCCATGTTCACCTACCGGGATACAAACCGGAGGAACCAGGCATGGAGGGAGGTGGCAGAGACAGTGGGTCATACTGGTAGGTTTCCGCCTGTTTGGGGAGTTTATATCCAGTGTGCTTCGTTTGAATGGACAGCTAGCAGGCATAGCAAGTATTTAGCCAGCATGCAATGTTGCATTCAATAGACATTATTATAAATGTTCATCATATAAAGTGTGACATGTAAACCTTTTATGCAAATGACAGTGATAAAGGGATTTGGTTTTCATTAATGGAGGAGTAATTCATTCAAGAAATTAACTTTATTATTTCATTTCATTAGAGGAAGGGTGCAGGACAAGGTGGAAGTCACTGAGGGACAGGTTCAGGAGGGAGAACAATAGGGAGAAAGAAGCCAAGCGAAGCGGGGCAGCGTCCTCAGGGGAATATAAGCCCTGGCGCTTCACGGCAGTGATGGGTTTTTTTAACCCCGTTTATCACTGAACGTGAGACGTCCAGCATTGTCCCCCTGCAAACCCTGCCTCCATCCCCCTGTCCTACTCCTGACCCTCAACTCCCCAGCCCGGTGCCAGAGGAAGAGAGCCAGCTAGGGGACAGTCAGCCAGCCAGCAAGCCGGGGCAGGGCAGACATGACAAGAGGAGGAGAATGTTGAGGACCGGGGGAGAAGGAGAAGGGAGATGTCGTCCTTTGAGAACGGGTTGCTCTCAGCCATCGGTCCTCTGTGCATGCAACCACCTCATCTTCGACGAGGACGAGTATTTTTTCCGGAGCCTCTTGCCTTCAATGAGAAGGCTGTCGATAGCAAAGAGGTCACGAGTCAGATTTGCTATTCACAAAGCTATTTTTGAGGCAGAGCTGGAGGAGGAAGAAAAGTGATTTATCCTTTTTTGTTTGTTATTCACACATACTGATCCACACTACATGTTTTCACACTCATCACTGCACACACAACACTAACAACATTACACAAATAAAAGTTATTTAAAGTATATCATGGCTATACTGTGTCTTCACTTGTTCATGTCGTTTGTCAGTTGCAACATACCAGAAGCTTCATGGATGTCGTCGATATATAATGTGCGGTCTTCTAGGGCTGTGCGATTATGGCAACAATCATAATCACGATTATTAAATACGATTATTCATTGACTTTGAAAACATCCATTTAAAACAAATACAAATAATAATTTGAACAGTATATTTTTAACTGTTGATTACCCTGAACGTATAATTCAACTGAAAAACCAATGAAAAAATTAATTATACATTTATATTTACATTTAAAGAAATAACGTCAAAATAATAAATACCAATAAACAAGATCAATATTTTGGAGCGCACTTCAACAAGCTACTAAACATATGTAAATTTGATAAATACAATAAATTAGACTAAAATAAATTAGATCAAATATGCCGTCACAACCTAGCAAAGCAAAATAATCGTTTTTTTCGATTATGTTGTCTTCGTAATCGTGGCAGGCCTAAATCGTAATTGCGATTAAAATACGATTAATTGCACAGCCCTACTGTCTTCTGTATAATTGTTCATGTGAAAACTACGAGTGGTTTATCAGTAAAAACAGGGCTGAAGGAAAAAGGTTGTTAGCTATATCATAATATCAATTAAAGAAACATGTTTATTAGGAAATGTTTGATTTTTAAATACTCATTTGGAATATTTGATGACACCACATTCTGCTGCCATGGCACTGCACCCTGCTCATTGAAGTAGCTGCAGAAGGTAGTGATGGCGAGATGAAGCTTTCCAGCCAATTGGTTCGCTAAAGGGTTCATCTCATGAGGCTTCATCATGGGCTTCATCTGAACACAAACCCCCTGCTGGTCAAAGTGTGTACAACAGGCAGACTGGACATCTCGACAGTGTGCTCTATGTCATACCGAGTTCCCGTTGAGTACAGCCTTAGAATAACTCCAAACAACGAACATTAAATCATATCTTCATGTTAACAATATTGCTTTTATTCCAGTTTAATAATTGTGATTGAAAATCCTAAGGAGGCTGGTACACATTGCAAAGAGGGATTTGTATTCCTTAATAATATTCATAAACGTAACCATGTTGTAGCCTGAGAAAGGCTAAACCATATCAACGAATACATTTATTAACTACATTATCTCATTTAGCTGTAGCTTTTATAAACAACAACAAATACGTATTGTTCAGTCGTTGAACCAGGGACCCCTGCGGTCAGGAGTCAACTGCTTTCCGGCTGAGCCACAGCACACACGCTAAAGCTCCCTGACAAACACTGCAACATATGTATTCCTGTATTTATTGATGTTTTTATTCCTACATTTATTTATGCTTGTATCCATTTATACTTATGACATGTTCAGACCTCTATATGAGTGAGGGTCTGAGCTCTCTTGATTCCATCGTGTCCCCGGGCCCGGGTACAGGAGGGGTAATATGGTTCTTATTATACATCCATGGGTATTATGAGCGTTGTGGTTCACCGGTTCAACCGATCTGAATGGCTTTCTGAAGCAGTCACGTGGTATCGACAGGCAGCGAGGCTTCGTTTGTCATCGATGACGTCACTGGCCCAAAACGATACAAGCCTCGGTACATGCTTCACAAAAAGCTTCGGGGATTACTCGACACACGCTCCGAAGCCTCGGCGCAATACGTAACATCAATAGCAGAAGGTGTCCCGCAGTTGGATGGATCGGCGTGTGGCGTAGTTGAACATGAATTTGCCGGAGCCTGGATCACCACGTGCTTCCCATCAATGGCACCAATACAATTTGGAAAGTTCCAGCGCTCCTGGAACTCAGCAGCGATGGCTCTCCAATCCTCCGTCTGTGGTGCATGGTCTCCTCAATCAGGGCGGTCCAGATGGCACCCGCAACCATGGCGATTACAGCCACCGTTGCAGGCCCGAACCCGACAGCTGAATGCTATGGTCCTGAGTCACCGGTTGCCAGGTACCTGAGAATTATAAAAAAAACAATTGCAGACCCACACACACACACACACACACACACACACACACACACACACACACACACCTTTTTATTGTCTTTCCCACACATTTCCATGTACACAGGGTAGCAAGACTGTGTTTACTATCTTAATTAATGTTATCCATCTGAACTAAATCACACTTCATTCGTCCATGGCATGCATTGGGGTGCTAGTGGACTGCGAGCACCGGAACCTTGCAGCGGCGGAGAAACTGGCGGGCTTACACTAATTGCGCCGCATTTGTGCTTCAGATGAGGAGGTGAGGCCCCCTCCGCGAGGTGAGGGCCCACTGCGTGTAGGGAGGGTCTGTCTACATTAAGAATGCTAAACATATATTTATTTATATATACTGAGGATACCTTGTGTTGGTGTACCTTGCAACTGCATGAACCCGTATGGCGCAATACAACTCAGTACATTTTTGGTCATTACGTACATTTTATACCCTTTCTTTAGTAGAATTGTATAAATTGGAAGACTAATAGGTAATCAGCTCGCCGGTGATTTGCAGCTGCGCGGTTGACCTGCGTGTTAGAAAAGACGAGATCTCAGACTGGCTTACCTGTGCGTCAACCAAGTGGCAAATGCCATAGTAAGGATGGATGACAGGTTAACTTTATTTTTTCAATGCCTTGCGATCTACCCACACTACGGTCGATCGCGATCGAAGTATTGGGCACCCCTGGGCTAGAGCTCGTAGTGGCATATGATTTGATTGGCCAGCGCTGCCGTCGACGCTTGAAAAGTTGAAAATGTCTCAATTTCGAAGCGAGCAACGGAGGCAAAGCGACGCGACGGAACCACACTGCAGTTCGGCAAAGCGTGACGTCACCCCATTCAAAGTGAATGGGAAGCGTCTCCGTTGAAGCGCGTGACGCTGCCGTGTGGACGTACCGTAACGGAGCCTACACACGGCGGCGTGCGTTGCCGCTTGGCGGTGGGTGTGTCTTGAGCTTGGGGAGTCAACGCGACCAACAACCAACCACATGAATGTCCCGCCCCGTACAAAGCAAAGCATTCATGCTACATCCATGCTGGCTAGCTGTCCATTCAAACGAAATACACTGGATATAAACTCCCCAAACAGGCGAAAACCTACCAGTTTCCCCCACTGTCTCTGCCACCTCCCCCCATGCCTGGCTCCTCCGGTTTGTATCCCTGTATGTGAAGAGGGACTGGTCATAGAGTACCGGGTGATTACCGCCACCCTACCGCCACGATCATTTTCTCCTCCATTTTTTGACATATGGGAAATAACTGCGGTCTGGCTCTCCCAACATACACGCGGTTTGATTGCCTAGCGCTTGTATTGTCAGATTTGCATACGCGGGATTTGATTGGCTGATGCCTTCGTCGAGGCGGCAAAAGTAGAACATTGCTCTACTTTTGCAGCGAGCACCGCGAGAGAAGCTACGCTTTGCTCCCACAATGCAGTTCGGCGAATGTCAATGTCGACCTATGCTGACAGTAAGTGAAGAGTAGACATTATAAAGGTATTGGCTATCGGGAAATGTCCCATCAGTTTAGGATAATGAAGGCTCTAATCTAATCTATTACATAGCCATTACATGTCTAACTCCTAATGACAGGAAGGCAGAAAGTGCATTATACAAATAATAATAATAACAGACATTTTTTAACAATGACCACAATATCATTATTTTAATAAACCAAATATGAACAATTGAGGAAAATGAGGAAGAACTGATGATTAAAATGTTGTAGTACAAGTAGTAATGTAGTTAGTGCATAAATTACTATTGCAACAAATGTGTTAATTTTCTTCATTATTAGTCGATTTTTGTTGGACGAATGAGGGCCTTAATGTCTACCCCCTGTGTAAAGTCTGTTGTCTTTCACACACATTGCAGGGGTGTAGTGCTATTGTATAGCGCACCTATGACTTCTGCATACATGCACGGTTGTGGCACGACCACCAAAACAGAAACATATGGACATAGGCCACCATACTAAAAAAGTGTGCAAATGTATTTAGTATCCTATCCATGTGAACATCTTTTAGGTGGGGGTGGACCTCCTCTAGGGGGGTCTGGGGGCATGCTCCCCCGGGAAGATTATTTTTAAAATATTGAAGTTAAAAGCATCGATCTGGTGCACTTTGAGAGCAACATGAAGAGATCTATGGATAGCCCATCTCTCAGCATCCATATGAAACAGAACTGTACACAGATTTACTTTTTCTTTATGGATATTTTACTAATCACTCCCCTTTTAAACTGTATTCTTGTGTTACTGTCCGTTAGTATTTCATACCTGTTTTTCATTTATTCTCTTATTCTTTAATAACTATAATGATCATATAAAGGTATTCCTCGCAAATACTTGTTTACATAAATGGTGACCAAACAGTTTGAGACCCACTGAGATAACTTACACTAAAGTGAACTATCTAAACACTGAGAGAGTCCTTACCTCACTGAGCTGAGGTTATACGATCCTCTCAGTCTGACAGGAGAGGACTCTCCTCCACCTTGGTGTAGAAACAGCCCTTTATATCCGTTAGCATAGCTAGCTAACCAGATGCTAACAACAACATTCCACGTTACCGCTCGCGCACTCACAAAATGCGCTCGTGCCACACACACACACACACACACACACACACACACACACACAGAGCCGAGCTTGAATTAAACACAGAGGCCCAGAAGTAGGCTACTTGTACTGAACTGTATATCGTATTATTTTCGATGGCTTTACTGTATAATGAGTGTAACAGATGAACAGATCGCCACCGGCTTTCATCTAAACACACAGCCACGTAATGATAACAAAACAAAGGTCGGGGGTCATTGCTCAAGCAACACACCAATCAGAGAGCAGCAGTGAGCACACCTCAGGCTGTGTTTTATATTTGTATTCTTTATTTCTGATGTATTTCACACACAACGTTTTCACTTATATGATTTAAAAAACGGCAAAGTGGCAAGGCTTGCCCACCCTGCGTTGGGGGGGCACAGTGACTCATTTGGGGGGACATGGCCCGCGAATGCCCCCCATGACGCCGACCCTGTTTATATAGCACCTTTCAACACAAGGCAATTCTAAAGTGCTTTACAAAAATGTAAGACATTCAAAAGTAAAGATAATACAATCAACATTAAAAGACAACAAACATGATGTATGCTCTAGAGTGGATTTGTTTCACATTCACACGATCGGGAAGCTGTCGATGTATTAAAACGAACATTGTTCTTGTGTCATTGAAAAGTCATTTGTTGATGGTCCCTAAGTGAAAGCCTCGTTTCGCGGAGAAGATAGAGCGAGAAAACTGACGCTCATCCAACCTGAAACCAACTTCACCGCGGTCTAATATTAGATAGATAGATAGATAGATAGATGGATGGATGGATGGATAGATAGATAGATAGATTGATAGATAGATGGATGGATGGATAGATAGATAGATAGATAGATGGATAGATAGATAGATAGATAGATAGATAGATTGATTGATAGATAGATAGATAGATAGATAGATAGATGGATAGATAGATAGATAGATAGATAGATAGATAGATAGATAGATGGATGGATAGATAGATAGATACTTATTGATCCCAATTAGGGACATTTTAGTTGAGGGCTTAATTGAAGATGTGCAAGAGGAAATACATTCAAACATAAATGAAATCTAACATAATTAGCTTGCAGAACCTGTCTTTATGAGATCTCGCTTTGCACAATGGTTTAGTCCGCCTGCAGCACTGGGAGAAGAGGAGGAATAGGAATAGGAGGAGGGGCTCAGGGACCAGATGATGCTGTCAGAGAGGAGGAGGAGGATCAGAAACACCGAGCTCTCCATCCCATGTGCTTGGCAGAGAAATAAAGGATAATGGGCTCGGATCCCGTCATGTGCTGCTAGAATAAACCTGAATAACGTCGCCCGGGTATAAAGAAGGACCATAATAATAATAAATTTGATCTTTTCCTGAAAATGCTTCCCTGCTCTTCATCCGCGCAGATGGAGGGGTGCGAGGAGCCGCACACACACACGGAGGTAAGCCGATACAAAACATTAAGAAAGAGATAATTTGTCTCTCCATATGCGATGTATTCTGCATACAAAGCATTATGAATGTGTCCGAATATTAGTGCACGTGTTCCCGGCTAAAAAAGGAATTGTTTCACGGTGATATCAGCCGGTGTGATTCGCCGGCCGGCTTCTCCTGGACGTTTTTTGTAGACATGAAAGAGCCGCACCCCTCCCTAAATCTCCTCTCGACATTCAAGCAGAGAGGAAGGATCTCACTTTATATTCATCCCGGGGATCTTAAAGGCGGTGTCATGGCAACGTGTCATGATTTCTAAATGGATTTGGGTGGTTTTAGAGAGAAATGTGCCTGTCAGTCTGAATTCTGGGTTAAATGTCTGATTGTATTCCGCTAATAATGAGAAGTAGCTTCAGCTTTGAACATCTCAGTAAAATAAAACAAGAAAAACATAATTATTCTATTCATCACTTGCCTCTAATCTAGCATTTCATGTAGTATTTTACCCTAAAATCAGTAGGAATATAGTGGAAATTGACCCCCAATGATGCCTTGCTTAATGAATCACCAAAGGAATTGTGTTATAGTAGCTTAGCCATTAGCTCCACCCTTTGACTTACAAGGAAAACCATTCAGTAACAATGACTCGCGCAATTATTGGAGTTAAACTGGGAGCTAAACCATTACAGTGTTTGATAATGCCTTGCTTTCCACATTGACCTACATTCATTTTGCGACACACATACCCTATAGAAGTGTCCAAATAAAGCTACCTATTTACTGGGAATTGATCCCCCAACCCTATAGGTGTGTTAATGCCTTGCTAATGTAGTTGACCTATATAAAGCGGAATGGATTACTTGGTTCTTCTTGTGGTGCAGGAATGAGTCCTCAACCTGGAAATGAGTCAGCATTTTAGCACTTCCTGTGTCCTCGCGAGGGACTGTTTCTTGCAATTATCCAAAATCCAATGGAAAAGTCCCATTGATTTTTTTGTTGAGGGAGCCCTTGGGATGCTAACGTTCATGAGAGCTTGTTGACATGTTTGTAATTCATCTCTTATGAACTAGCAGTAGGCTATATACAAATTAAGCACAACATATATACAAAAGCACTGACAAGGTGGTTGATTAATCGCTTTATAGTTGAGTATCAAGTACATGTACTGGCTAAAATGCGGAAATATGTGTCCAGTTTGAGGATTTTATTATGTTTGTCAGACAAAACAAGAAGAAGTCACTAAAGAAACTGATATGTTAGAGAATAAACATGAACATAATCTTTGGTTTTGCGCTAATTGACCCAAAACCCTACATTCACCTGGAGTACTGCCATTTTTATCGCTATCTCCGACTTTTATTTTTGTACTCTATTTTATATTTTATTTTTTGATTTCTTATTATATTACAATTATTTGTCTTTTATTATCTCAAAGCGTATCAGTATCCCTTGTTGTGAAGCACTTCGAGATTTGTCTTGGCAGATGAGAAGCGCTATATAAATTAAATATATTATTATTATTATTACATGTTTTTGAAAGACAGATGAAACCCTCGCTATATAAAACCTATTCCCTGCCCATGTGATTGAACAGAAGCTACATTAAAATGTTGGGTCCTGATGGCCGTCGGTCCCCCAGCTGGTGCATAAATCAAGCATTCAACCTTTGTTAAAAGCTCAGCTGGTGGAAACACCCCGACAGAAAAGAGGAATTAGTGCTGCTTATAGTGAAGCGATCATGAGCAGCGGAGCTAAGCTCGCTTAACTAACCAGGTTGTATTCGATCGTTTCTGTGCATGCTGTTGTTTGTTGTTGGAAATAATATCAAACCACACGTCTAAATGGAAACGTGAAATATCACAATATTTTTGATCAAACACTTCAACATATTCTTGTGTTGACAATTCATGTATTAAAAAAAAGCTTATTTCATTTTCAGTATATATGAGTGTGTCTCTACTTTAAAGAGTCCTCTGTTCAGGTGTATATCAGTATGTAGTGTCTCTACTTTAAAGAGTCCTCTCCTGCTGAGGTTCAGGTGTATATCAGTATGTAGTGTCTCTACTTTAAAGAGTCCTCTGTTCAGGTGTATATCAGTATGTAGTGTCTCTACTTTAAAGAGTCCTCTGTTCAGGTGTATATCAGTATGTAGTGTCTCTACTTTAAAGAGTCCTCTCCTGCTGATGTTCAGGTCTATATGTAGTGTCTCTACTTTAAAGAGTCCTCTCCTGCTGATGTTCAGGTCTATATGTAGTGTCTCTACTTTAAAGAGTCCTCTCCTGCTGATGTTCAGGTCTATATGTAGTGTCTCTACTTTAAAGAGTCCTCTCCTGCTGATGTTCAGGTCTATATGTAATGTCTCTACTTTAAAGAGTCCTCTCCTGCTGATGTTCAGGTGTATATCAGTATGTAGTGTCTCTACTTTAAAGAGTCCTCTCCTGCTGATGTTCAGGTGTATATCAGTATGTAGTGTCTCTACTTTAAAGAGTCCTCTCCTGCTGATGTTCAGTATGTAGTGTCTCTACTTTAAAGAGTCCTCTCCTGCTGATGTTCAGGTGTATATCAGTATGTAGTGTCTCTACTTTAAAGAGTCCTCTCCTGCGGATGTTCAGGTGTATATCAGTATGTATTGTCTCTACTTTAAAGAGTCCTCTCCTGCTGATGTTCAGGTGTATATCAGTATGTAGTGTCTCTACTTTAAAGAGTCCTCTCCTGCTGATGTTCAGGTGTATATCAGTATGTAGTGTCTCTACTTTAAAGAGTCCTCTCCTGCTGATGTTCAGGTGTATATCAGTATGTAGTGTCTCTACTTTAAAGAGTCCTCTCCTGCTGATGTTCAGGTGTATATCAGTATGTAGTGTCTCCCCCTAGAAGCAGAATAGGGCCTCTTTAAACATGTCTCCATTAAAATCCAGAGGAAAGAGACTGCTGACTTCACGTTGACCTTTCAGCGGTAACTGGGGATTTAAAATGTTCTTATTCAAAAGAAGGAAGTGAAGTCTGTCTGTCTCACCCTCATTGTCCTCTCTCTCTCTCTCTCTCTCTCTCTCTCTCTCTCTCTCTCTCTCTCTCTCTCTCTCTCTCTCTCTCTCTCTGTCTCTGTCTCTCTCTCTGTCTGTCGGTCTGTCTCCCCCTCATCGTCTCCTCTCTCTCTCTGTCTGTCTGTCTCACCCTCAGTGTCTCCTCTCTCTCTCTCTGTCTGTCTGTCTCACCCTCAGCTTTTCCTCTCTCTGTCTGTCTGTCTCACCCTCAGCGTCTCCTCTCTCCGTCTGCTTGTCTCACCCTCAGAGTCTCCTCTCTTTCTCTGTCTGTCTGTCTCACCCTCAGCGTCTCCTCTCTCTCTCTGTCTGCTTGTCTCACCCTCAGAGTCTCCTCTCACTCTCTGTCTGTCTGTCTCACCCTCAGAGTCTCCTCTCTCTCTCTCTCTCTCTCTGCCTGTCTCACCCTCAGAGTCTCCTCTCTCTCTCTCTCTGTCTGTCTGTCTCACCCTCAGTGTCTCCTCTCTCTCTCTCTCTGTCTGTCTCACCCTCAGAGTCTCCTCTCTCTCTCTGTCTGCCTGTCTCACCCTCAGAGTCTCCTCTCACTCTCTGTCTGTCTGTCTCACCCTCAGCGTCTCCTCTCTCTCTCTCTCTGTCTGTCTCACCCTCAGAGTCTCCTCTCTCTCTATCTCTCTCTCTCTGTCTGTCTGTCTGTCTCACCCTCAGTGTCTCCTCTCTCTCTCTCTGTCTGTCTCACCCTCAGAGTCTCCTCTCACTCTCTGTCTGTCTGTCTCACCCTCAGCGTCTCCTCTCTCTCTATCTCTCTCTCTCTGTCTGTCTGTCTCACCCTCAGAGTCTCCTCTCTCTCTATCTCTCTCTCTCTGTCTGTCTCACCCTCAGAGTCTCCTCTCTCTCTCTCTCTCTCTCTCTGCCTGTCTCACCCTCAGTCTCCTCTCTCTCTCTCTGTCTGCCTGTCTCCCCCTCGCTGCTTCTCAGGGAGATGAGAGCTGACAGAGTGAGACTGCAGGTGGAGACGAGAAAGAAAGTGGGACAAACGCTTCCTGCTGGAGGGGAGAGAGTTCATCCTTTTGTCTCTGAGTGCAGCGGTGACGCCCTGCGGAGACTCACATTCTCTCCGTCCATATCTGCATCAAGAGCAGGTCCAGCGCTGTTTCTATTTAGAATACCTTGAAGCCTCTTCAGTCATTACTCGAATGGATGAGTCAAAACTTAAACTGGGGTGAATCAACATGTTTTATATCCCCGTGGAATTGCTTTTTGTGACAGTTTAGGATGGAAACAATAAATACAAATTGAAGACGGGGGCAGTGGCTCGGTCAGTAGGGGTGGCGATTAAAGAGGGGTTCATCCTCCAATTCTATCTGTTAAAAAGACAGAAGAAAAGGTCAAAGTAAAAAGTCCACTAAAAGATATTATATACAAATATGTATTCAATCAATCAATCAATGTTTATTTATAGCCCAATATCACAAATGTTACATTTGTCTCAGTGGTCTTCACAGTGTGTACAGAATATCAGTATGACAATACGACACCCTCTGTCCTTAGACCCTCTGTCCTCAGACCCTCTGTCCTCAGACCCTCTGTCCTCAGACCCTCTGTCCTTAGACCCTCACATCGTACAAGGAAACACTTCCAAAGAAAACCCACAGTTTAAAGGGAACATGGGAGAAACCTCAGGGAGAGCAGCAGAGGAGGGATCCCTCTCCCAGGACGGAGAGACGTGCAATAGATGCCGTGTGGAAATTGAAAAGATAATACATTTGCAACATAGGTAGTCCAGATGTTTGGAAATGCATGTGTGTAACAGGAAGATGAATCCACGAGGATATCCATCCAGGACCGATGATCCAGGACCACAGCCACGACTCAAGATCCAGCGCTCGCGATCCAGGACACAGGACCGCAGGATCATCCATGACTCCGGATCCCAGCATATATAGACACCAAAAAGAAAGACATGTGGGGAAGCTGGGTTAATCGGAACATGAGAGGACACGGGTATAGACAGAGAGAAGGAAGAAGTGAGATGTCCCCCGACAGACTAAGCCTATATCAGTATTCAAAACCAAGTTAAAGTAAGAACTGCACCGACTTCCTGCTTACACTCTCTGAGCAGAGAGGAGAAAGCAGAGAAAGCAGAGACTTAGGGAAGGGCTTATTGATGTGGAGAATGACGGGCAGCTACAGTCGGCTGAAGGCAAAGAAACTACAATGATCTGCAAAAATACGAGGTGAATGCAAGACAGGCAGGCATCTCGACATTCGAGGCGGACATTGCGACACTTTCTCTTGTTTCAATCTGTATTGGTTGCACAAAGTTAATCTTTCTCCACGAGTTACTAACAAGAAGCTCCTTTCCGTTAAATAATAGCTGAACTTGTAAATATCCAGTACGTAAGGCATGATCGTACACGCAGTCCTTCTTCTGGAAGTAGCTTGAATCTCGATGGACTCTTTTCTTTGTTTGCTTTTACACACGAGGTCACCGAGTTCTCGACGACTTCCAATTACCGTTTTAAATGAAGCGTGTGCAGATCGGCAGCATTTCAGATTCTCCACTTTTCCAGACGGCCGAAGCGCATCAGCGTCCGAAGAAGGAGAGATGGAGGAGAGATGCCTTGTTAACATGAGATTAGACGGGAGAGGGAAAGACGATGAAAACAAACTCTTGGTTTGGTAGGAAACTCAACAACGATGCTTCAATGCATCCAGTTGGAGGTTCCTCACTGAAAACGCAACTCTTAGTTCACCTCAACTTGTTTGGACTTTTGTTTTTCATCAAATGACCAATTATTTTTTATCTGTACCGATGATTCAACCAGGCAAACATTTGTGTTCAACCATCTTGTTTCCAGAAATGTATGTTATTTGAACATGGGAAACACTGAATGGAAACTCGCTCGCGGGTGGTTTTCTGCCTTTGCCGAAAGAGAGTTATTAGATTTGGAAACGCATTTGTTGAAAGGGGGCGAATATTAAACTCACATGCTGTTTCGGTTCTTTCAATCTCTCCAGATATATATTTACATTGTCTTCAAACATGGCCAATACCGCACTGTAAAACCCGACAAGTTAATTCAACTCAAACATTTTTTTATAAACTGATTATTATTATTATATATCCTTTATTTAACCAGGTAAAAAACTCATTGAGATTAAAATATCTTTTCCAAGAGTGACCTGGCCAAGAGGGGCAGCATGTACAAAGTTACAACATATAAAACACAGACATGAAAGGCAGACAAATACAGCTGTAAAACACAAATAAAATGGCACATTAGCCAGTCAATA
>CM070498.1:5623385-5635885 GCA_036324585.1 Champsocephalus esox | reverse complement strand
TGATGAAACGCACGATAAGCCAGACTTGGAAACCAACCAGCAGATAAAGCTGGATATAAGACATAAAGATTTTAAGTAATATTTTAAAGTTAGAAGAGAAATGAAACATGATCCCCTCTAAGATAAACACATGCTATGCCCGTTGGTTAACCCGACTTGTTGTCCAAAACGTGTCTGAAGCATCAAAACCTGAGTCAGCAGAAAGGCTGATCCTCCTCTTCATCACGTCGTGTTCAGTCTCTCATTCATCCACTCATTTATTCATCCCCGGCCGCTCCCCAGAGAACACAGCAGTCGCGCTTGTCATGTTATTCCTGTGAATTATTAAAGCCCACATGCTATGAATTATTCAGCAGCAGAAACGGGGGAAGGATGAGTGTTTGGAGAATGGAGGGGGGGGGTACTCTCCTGCCTGACTCTATCCATTGTAGTCCTTTCAAAAGGCCTTTTCTACCTGCTACTCCATATTTGATGGCCACATTTTAATGAGGGAGAGTCTGCTCGACCGTAGATACTTCATTTGAATCTCAAAAGGCCAAATTAACCGACTATAATATAGTGAAAACATGACCTGACCCAAGACTCTCCGTTAGATAATCAACACCAGTATTTTGAATGGGGGAAATTATGAAATATTGTAAATGTACATAGTAGTTTAGAGACTTCCTGTTTCACCAAAGCATTCTTCTTTTCTGTGGAAACATAATCATTGCAGGTGTGCTCACGGTTTTAATAGACTCCGTGTTTGAAAAGTGAATCCAATGAAGAAGTGGTTTTTCAGTCGAATTGAATAGAAGTCTGTAAGAAAAATGCCCTTCTCGTTTGAATCTCAAAAGGTTCAGACTGGGCGAATTAACCGACGATAACAAAGTGAAAACATGACCGAAGACTCACCGTTAGATAATCAACCCCTCCATAGTGGCATTTAATACGTGATGCATCTCGGTGTTCACAGTTCGTATTTGACGTTTTTCTATTCATTGTCCCCAGAGGATGAATGCTGACGTCTCAGAGCTTCCAACGTTTTGTTCTGTAACCAAAAATACCTACTATTTCATGACATTAATGGTGTGTTGTGGAGTCATTTTCTGCAGAGAGCCGACCGCCTTCTGTCTGAAACTCTTATTTTACCGGTTCAACCTGAACCCAGCTTTAGAATATTGGGTCAATGAGCGTTCAAAAAAATCGAGAGGTTGATAGAAGTGGCATCTCGGTGGCTGACGGATTATTTTGTCTATACAAATGTTTCTATACAATTTGGTGCAAACATTCATTGTCCCCAGAGGATGAATCCTGAGTGCAGCGAAAACCTCAAGGCTTCCAACATTTTGGACAACAACCAAAAATACCTACTATGTCATGACTTGTAACCCATTAATGGTGTGTTGCCTACAGCTTTCTGTCTGGACCTCTTTTTTTGCTGGTTCCTGGACATCAACCTGAACCCAACTTTAGGGTTAGGGTTGTAAAAATATTTGGTCAATGAGGGTTCTAAAGAATCGAGAGGTTGATAGAAGTAGCATCTCGGTGGCTGACAGATTGTTTTTTCCATTCAAATGTTCCTATACAATTTGGTACAAACATTCATTGTCCCCAGAGGATGAATCCTGATATCAGCGAATACTTCAAAGCTTCCAACATTTTGGACAACAACCAAAAATAACTACTGTTTCATGACTTATAACCCATTACACAGCTTTCTGTCTGGACCTCTTTTTTTTGTCGATTCTGGACATCAACCTGAACCCAACTTTAGGGTTAGGGTTGTAAGAATATTTGGTCAATGAGGCTTCTAAAAAATCGAGAGGTTGAAAGAAGTAGCACAGATCGTTTTTTCAAAATCAAATTTGGTACAAACATTCATTGTCCCCAGAGGATGAATCCAGATATCAGCGAACAGCTCAAAGCAGCAGAAAATACCTTCTTCTTAGCAGGAAAGATAGCTACACATTGTGTTAAAGGCAGATTTGGGTAGGATTAATGACCCATTAATGATGTGTTGTAGTGTCTGTTTCTGCCAGTATTCAACCTGAACCAAACGTTAGGGTTGTAAGAATGTTATTTGGACAAGCCTTCCACAAATGTGAGAGGTTAATGGAAACTAAATAGTAGCAGCAATGATAAGAAGCAACTAACAATAGATAGGGTAACATCTCGGGGTTAGATTACAGACAGAAATACACAGAATGGATGTGCACCTTTTTGAAAGAGGGTTCACGGTGGATTCCTGGAATAAAACGTGTTTTTTTTCCCTTTTGAAGAACATGAATCAGCTGACCGTGCCTGGGAGAAACTCAAGGATGTGTGGTCGTTTTTGAATGTTATTTTAAGGTAAAAAACGTCCTCCTCCATGGCTTCATGTTCCCGAGTCTCCCAGCTGGTAGGAAGCAGGCGGAGGTGATGTCTCACCGTCTGCAAGTGATGTTGAAGCCGGAGCAGCAAGTCGTTAGAGAAGGAGCTGAGTGTCAAACGGAGGATGGGAGTTGTATAGAGCAGTGTTTCTCAAACTTGTTCATACCAAGGACCACTTAACCAATAAAAAAACACTCGCGGACCACCTAACTCCACAAATATCCAAAAACACATCATTTTTCTAGAACAGATTACAAATCGCCTGAAAATGGTACAAACAAGTGGCAACATGTGTGAGGAAGGTGTTGCGCTGGGCTATAACATGCAATCAAAAGTGAAACTTAACGTCGCTTAATTGCGGAGATATTCCCGCGAGAGTGCAGAAAACTTACATTTATTTATTTATTTCAAATGTGAAATGTTACCAATATACTCGCGGACCACTAGGGGGCGCGGACCACACTTTAAGAAGCACTGGTATAGAGGTTCAAATCAGGTGGAGGGAGAGGAATAAGTCGGAGTGAGTAACTTTCATACATCCATGGTCGAAAAAATACGAACAATCCCAGCAATGCAAAGGGTGATCAATAAAGATATTCATATATTAAGAAACAGGAGCGAGCGTGAAGAGAATAAAGTCACTGAAACACACATATACTGTACGAATGTCACGCATAACCTACATAAGACATTTTATTTACTTTCCACCATACTTTTATTAATAACGAGTTGGCTACCATTGATGGCCCTCAACACCAGCGTTTTGTACTGGCTATCAGGGGTAATCAATACAAAGGCCACAGTAACATCAGGCTATCTACATATATCTTATATATCTATATATAATAAGCAAACTGGTTCCACTCGCAAACCAAACAAGCACCTGCATGAAACGAGACTAGAACTCATTTCATTACAGAAACGTCTAGTGCGACTGTAAGTGAACATGTAGCTGGAAGCTAACTGTGATAGCACTCCTCTTTACAGAGCTGTTAGCCTGTAGCGTTGTTAGCTCACAGCCCAGTAATTCAGTACTCTGTAGATAAAAGCCCGTGGCTGCACTTTCCCTGCTTGTAATGAAACACTGAGGGCAACAAAGGAACGACAAACTGGTGACAACAGAGCTGGGAAGTCTCATTTCACCAGCGGTGACCTTTTTGGCATCAAAGTAGGGCAGGACGGCAAATCTTAAAATAGCCCTGTGACATCGGGTCATGAAGACTGTTGATTATTTTCATCAAGCAATTACTTTAAGGCCAAACCCCGGACGTGTTGGCATCCATTTTGAGTTTTTCAATCCAAAAACCCTCAAAAGCACAACAGCTCATATTTACAGCTGTGGAGCAGAAGCTTAAGAGAAGCACTTGGAGGCAGGATTATCTCATCTATTGTTCACAGCTTAGCTCCGTTAATGTTGCGGTTTAAACACACCCGGCACACACTCTTTCTTTTGGTTGTAAATGTACGTTTTTAGGCGAAGAACTTGACATTTTTCACTCAATGACTCATCCCAAAAATCATAATTCTGACTGGAACTGAAAGTATGTTGATTCCCCGTCTGTCTTTTTGAACGGTTTTAACACCGCGCTCCGTGGATGAAAGTACTTACTGTTGGCTAATCCTCCAAATCATCTGTTAATAACACACGCCGTCACTAAAGAGGCTTTGGGTTTGCGGCTGACGAACAAAAGCAGGGTTCTGTTTTTAGCCCGGCGGATAATTACAGGTTTTAACGATACGTCATTTGTCTCAGCCTGAACTCTGCTGACCCAGAACTCTTCCTGACAGGCTGGAGGAATAACTGTGTCTCTGGGAGAGGAAGTGCTGTCGGATGGAGGCTTTTAAGCTCTCCGTTATGTTCTTGTGCCTCTGGAAATAATGTATATGTTGACCTGAAGTTTGATTATTACTTCCGCCGAAGCAGAGATGGCAAAAGTACACACATCCTTTACTCAAGTAGAAGTACAGATACTCGTCTTGAAAAATACTCTGGTAAAAGTAGAAGTACTGACTTTGAGTTCAACATGTGAGAAGTAGAAAGTACAGGTATTTGGGTTCAACATGTAAGAAGTAGAAAGTACAGGTATTTGTGTTCAACATGTAAGAAGTAGAAAGTACAGGTATTTGAGTTCAACATGTGAGAAGTAGAAAGTACAGGTATTTGTGTTCAACATGTCAGAAGTAGAAAGTACAGGTATTTGGGTTCAACATGTAAGAAGTAGAAAGTACAGGTATTTGAGTTCAACATGTAAGAAGTAGAAAGTACAGGTATTTGGGTTCAACATGTAAGAAGTAGAAAGTACAGGTATTTGAGTTCAACATGTGAGAAGTAGAAAGTACAGGTATTTGAGTTCAACATGTGAGAAGTAGAAAGTACAGGTATTTGAGTTCAACATGTGAGAAGTAGAAAGTACAGGTATTTGAGTTCAACATGTGAGAAGTAGAAAGTACAGGTATTTGAGTTCAACATGTGAGAAGTAGAAAGTACAGGTATTTGAGTTCAACATGTGAGAAGTAGAAAGTACAGGTATTTGGGTTCAACATGTAAGAAGTAGAAAGTACAGGTATTTGAGTTCAACATGTAAGAAGTAGAAAGTACAGGTATTTGTGTTCAACATGTAAGAAGTAGAAAGTAAAAAGTCGTCAGAAAAATAAGTAGTGGAGTAAAGTACTGATACCAGAAAAATGTACTTAAGTACAGTTACAAAGTATTTGTACTCCACTACTTGCCACCTCTGCTGTTGGAGGCTTTTAAGCTCTCTGTTATGTTCATGTGCCTCTGGGAATTATGCATATGTGGACCTGAAGTTGTATTGTGACTTCCACCAAGGAGGTTGGTTAGTTTCAAGTTTCAAGGCTTTATTGTCATGTGCTCAGTAGCTACAGTGTAGATATGGCAAAGAAGAACTGAAGTCTCAGGCTCCTCCAACAGAGCAGCACGAATATATATGGATCATAAACCAAATAAAACAGATAAAATAGTGCAAGAGAATGTTTTGAGACGTGCAAGTTAATACAAATAGAATATAAATAGTGCAAGAAGAGTCTATATTCAAGTACATGGAATGATATATTAGATACATAATTTGCTAAATGCAAACAGATGGATGTTTATGGTTGTTCTTTAAAAACACACGCACAAATCCTAAGCTTACATCCCAAAGGAAGCTAATAAAATAGACTTGTTTTGTAACATGACATTTTACTTACACACCACACATGCAGTGATTGGTCTCCTGGGTGAAACTTAGTACTTAAAATAAGTACGTTTGTTAATTAACTTAGGTTACATACATAGGCTAAGTTAAGTGTCGTAGAAAAGTTAAGTGTGTTACATAAATTAACCTACATGTGTAAAAATAACTCCATCATGATATTAGTCACAAACACAACATGTGTTACGTCACATGACTTCCTCCTGGAGTAATAATACTTTCGCCACTAGAGGTCGCCACCTAACAAAACACCTACATATAAATCGCAATGAAAACGCCAGTGTTTTAACAATAGGACATACAAATAAAAAAAAGAGACATTATATACATTATACAGTACACATACAGAGCGTCATTTAAGGTAATATGTATTTATATAGCCATTCTGAAATGAGTTGTGAGAAATTACTAACAAAATCTAGCATAACCTTTCACAGGGAAAATCCGCAACTGCTGAAATGCCATCAAAGTGTTTGTCATGGCTTAAAATCCACTGTCCCTTCCTACGTAGACTTTGTTGGTCTTTATTCTACATCACATGACCTCCTACTTCCTACCGTGTTTATAATACTACGGCCACTAGAGGTCGCCACCTAACAAGATACGTAAACAAACGCCAGTGTTTTTACAATATAGGACAGTGTTACACGTTCAATAAAGCCACAACGTTATGTATAGTACATGTACATAATTTAAGTTGCACTGATTGCAAATGCACTGATTGATAGGATAAAGGAAGAAAGTGATAACAAAATGTCAAATCCAGAAAACTCACCTAACCTAGGGTTAGGGTTAGGCTAACCTTAACTCTAACCCTAACCTAACCCTAACCTAACCCTAACCTAACCCTAACCCTAACCCTAACCCTAACCCAGAAAACTAACCTTACCTTTCTACCTGTAACTACTTAAAGGTGGGGTAGGTAAGTTTGAGAAACCGGCTCGAGATGCACTTGTTGTTATATTCCATGGAATGCTCTCAACATCCCGATAGCAATGAATATCTGAAGTGCTTTGACGAAAACTCCATAACAAACGTCATCAGTGGAAGCCGTGGCGCTGTAAAAAGCTCGACCAATCATCTTCGCCGGCTAAATGTAACTGGATGGCCTACCTGCCTGTCAGCCTTCCATCTGGGCACAGACTTATCTCGTGCCCTCATTGGTCATGTGCGCGTTCGTGTGTGTTGGAGGAGGGGCTCTGTGAGGAAGAGGCAGATTTTCTCCGGCTGTGTATTTTCAAATTCTAGCGATCTCGAGCTGGTTTCTCCAAAAGTACCTACCCCACCTTTGAATGCGGTCTTGCTGTTAATATTAACCGTACGGCCACTAGAGGTTCCCGCCTAACAAGAAACGTAAATAGAAATCGCAATAATACGCTTGTGTGTAGGACAGTCATGCTTCTAAAATCCTCTTGTCATCCTTTGTAGCGTTGAGAAAACACAACAACTATTCCCGACGTGTCACTTCTGATTCTAAATCAATATGGTTTCTGTTTTTCGGAAGTGACCGTTGGTAACATGTATCCGTCAGGGAGGCTGAGTCAGAGAGAAAAGTGAGGAGAGAGGAAGAAGGAGGACGGAGGGAAGCTTCTAGATCTATTTTTAATCTCTCATTCAATGTTTAATGTCTGTGGACGGGCCGTGGTGTGATTCCCTCACACACCACACGGCTCATCGACCTCCTCTCGGCTGCAGATCTGTGGGCAGAGATACTTCAAATGTTTATTCTGTTATAACTTTAGTTACCCGTATACAAATGTAATCAGTAACCTTGCATTGATCCTGCTTACGTCATATGTTACTCCCGAAGCCGGCTACTACTACTACAACTACAATTGCACGAATACATGTAATAATTACACATTGTAATATTCAAACATTGTATTATGTCCATACAACATGCTGCAGTCTTGTTTTCTGCACTCTATGCATCCGGCTATTGTTCTGAGTGTGTGTGTGTGTGTGTGTGTGTGTGTGTGTGTGTGTGTGTGTGTGTGTGTGTGTGTGTGTGTGGTCTAGCATTACTATACTTGTGGGGACCTAAATCTGTTTACATAGTCACGTGTGGGGACTGGCTTCCCTTATGGGGACACATTGGAGGAATCATTCATTTTAGGGTGAAGACTTGGTTAGGTTTTGTGTAGGGGTAGGGTTTAGGATTCTCAGTTGAGAATGGTTGCACGGGCCTGAGGATCTGTGGATGGGTGTATGCAAGTGTTATTCGACATAGAGTCAAATAAGGTTTTTTAAGGTGTTTGGACCAATTCTGGAAAATGTGTATGTTGTACAAAGTTATAGGTAGAGGGGGTCATGGGGGTTTGGTTTTCTAAAAAGTCAGCAGAAATCAGGGATTCTGATTCCCAATGAGATTCATTACTGGAGCCAGACCTAGGTTCCGGGGGTGAGCTGATCCTGGTAGGGGGAAGCAAAGGGGGAACCAGGGGATAGCTTGTGTGCTTGTGACTGTTAGGCTGAGGGGATCCTGGGGGAATGTCATTTAGACAGCAGCCATGGTTTTGTGGCGAGCTGAGTCCCGGAGAGAGCCCGCCGGGCAACGGGAGCCCAACAGAGGAATCCAGGGAGGGGTCAGATTGGGTTTGTGAGTGGTTAAGAGTCACCATCTTAGTCCCTTTCATCATGGACCCTCCCGGATTTTGGGTTTGGTCTGAGGGGACCCGCTGACCGGCCGAGCCCGACCGGAGACCAGCATCGCCTGTAGAGGGGAGACACAGAGGAGAGGTGATGTTATGATAGTATTTGGGAGAGAGGTTAGGGTTAGGGTTAGGCATGTGCTGGTTATGGTTAAGGTTAGGATAAGTCTCCAGGAAATGCATGTAAGTCAATGTAATGTCCCCTGAAGTGATGTATGCATGGTATGTGGGTAGTGTGTGTGATGTGGTGTGTGTGTGTGGTGTGTGTGTGTGTGTGTGTAATCAGGTTTGTAGGACCAGCAGGAGTGTGTAACTGGATCAGGATGTTAGAGCTTCCTGCTGCTGTAAGACAACCTCAGGTCCCATCACTGGAACTCAAACCATCAATGAGGAGAGAGAAAGATTCAAAGGCTGTATTCGTCATGTGAACAACAGCTGCAGCGATGTACGGCAATAACCATCCCGTGCTTCTCCATCAATACAACATACTTGAGATATTAAAGAATAAATAATGCAAGTGTCTTGTTTCACTGTCCTTTGTCAGGTTTTCATTGTGTATATTGAAAATATAATTGTATTTTTTAAAGGACACATTTCATGAAATCTCCCTTCCTTTTGACCATTTGGATATCTGGAGTGCTTCAGCAACTGAACTGTGCAATACGACACCCCTCATTCAGTATTTAGTGAAGATAGTCACTCCTTTTCCCATGTCAGATGCAGGATAATAAGAATGTACGTTCCCTTATCTGAGTTTCTACACACATGAATACCGTTGCAATATCTCTTGCATGAGATCTCAGTTCACAGTGTGCTTATCAGAGATGGGGGCTTGAATGTTTTTTTTTAAGACAGACAGTGGGTTTATTAGAAACAAAAATGTACTTGCAAATGAGCATACTATCTCCCCTTTAAGATATCAATGTCATTTCTATTATCGCAGTTATCTGGTGAACTTCTGAATGAATACAGGTTACAGAAAACCGGTCTCCTGGCTTTCCAAAGTCTCCATATCTGGGTCATTTTAAAATAACCGAGGGTTAGCTGAGCTCCGGTGACATGTTGGTCAGCTGCAGGCGTCTCACAGCCTCGGGGTCATTGTGAGAGTTTTATTTTAGCTGTTCATTGTTTACACGGAGAAACACAGAACACCACAGAAGAAGAAAACATGCAGATCTCAGCTCTGCATTTAAAGGAACCTGTGAGTTTGGGGTTTTAATAGAAAATGGAGGACTGGATTACACAGTTGAGAAATTGTCACCACATTGTGTCGGTTTTGATATTCATGCTGTGTTAATGCAGATGATGGGAGCTGGTATTTGCACAATCAAAAACCTATACATCTTGCTCAAATGCTGCAGCTGTGAATGGGTCTGTATTTGTTCTCTATCTATTCGACATATGACATCCGTTTAGGTGTGGAAAAGTTCTGATTATGTGAAGAAATAAGTGTTTCTATTAAATGTTTTGCATCAGCTTTGTCAACTCTTTTTAAGCGGTTCTCATCTTTGAATTCGACCTGCATTTAATTCCCTGTCTCTCCTTTTCCTTTTGTGTGTGTGTGTGTGTGTGTGTGTGTGTGTGTGTGTGTGTCCTCAGTGTCTCAGATGGTGATTGAGGAGGTCAGCGTTCTGCAGACTCAGCTGGAGATCGAGAAGTCGTGCCGGGAGAATGCAGAGGCCCTGGCCACAAAGGTCAGACACGCACGCACGCACGCACGCACACACACACACTAATCAATACTAGGATTAGCATCATTTGGGGTTCAGCTGGCACTAGCAGGATGCTGACTCAGGATGACTCTGCATTGAGACTGTTTCCTCTGGAGCTAAAATTGCTAACAAGTGTCTAAATGTGAGGACTAAACATCATCACAGCTAACATTAGCCGCCTTTAGCTTAGCGGAGGTGACGTGAAGTCATGTGACCGTGCTGTAGTTCCTTTATAGCCCAACATTAGCCTCCTTTAGCTTAGCGGTGGTGACGTGAAGTCATGTGACCGTGCTGTAGTTCCTTTATAGCCCAACATTAGCCACCTTTAGCTTAGCGGTGGTGACTTGAAGTCATGTGACCGTGCTGTAGTTCCTTTATAGCCCAACATTAGCCACCTTTAGCTTAGCGGTGGTGACTTGAAGTCATGTGACCGTGCTGTAGTTCCTTTATAGCCCAACATTAGCCTCCTTTAGCTTAGCGGTGGTGACGTGAAGTCATGTGACCGTGCTGTAGTTCCTTTATAGCCCAACATTAGCCACCTTTAGCTTAGCGGTGGTGACGTGAAGTCATGTGACCGTGCTGTAGTTCATTTATAGCCCAACATTAGCTTTTTACTTAATAATCCTGCTGAATAAAACATGTCCTTGCGATGCTAATATCTGTGATAGCCCTACCTTCAATCAAAACAGCTCATCAATATGTATTGCTTTCATTATATTTCCATTGACCCCTGTGACCTTTGCCCTCCAGCTGAACTGTGAGAACAGGAAGTTTAAGTACCTGAGTCTGTCGTCTCGGACCAGTTTGGAGGAGCTCGCTCCCTCCATCGAGGCCGACAGCGCAGACACCAGCCCCGACAACTTCACCCAGTACCAGCAGCAGATTAAAGGTACGACACGTGGAGTTATATCGACTCAGTTACAGAAACAGATCAAAGGCTTAATACAAAAAAATAACCGTTTCTGTTCTGATCGTCTTCAGAACTGAGGGAGACGGTGAACACGTTGTTGGACGAGAAGAAGAATTTCGTGTGTCAGGTTCATGAACAGCAGAAACGGATAGAAGAGCTGACTTCACAAGTGAGGACGAAGCAATATCAATTCTTCTTCTTCTTCTTCTTCTTCTTCTTCTTCTTCTTCTTCTTCTTCTTCTTCTTCTTCTTCTTCTTCTTCTTCTTCTTCTTCTTCTTCTTCTTCTTCTTCTTCTTCTTCTTCTTCTTCTTCTTCTTCCTTAAGGTGCATACTAGTGCCTGATTGTATTGAATTCTCTTTGCAGTCAGAGAAGGATCAGGCGGAGATGAAGGAGCTTCGTGAAACTGTCGACCAGCAGCGTAAAACCATCAAGAGATTCAACAGAGGTGAGTCTGAGACATGAGAGACAACTGGGATTAAACTGAATCTATGCATTTAATTATTACTTTATTATTTGCCAAACTTGTTTGTTTGTTTGTTTGTTTGTTTGTTGACACCCTGTAAAGCGGCCTTGGTCCCTTGAAAGGCGCTATAATACATTTAATCTATTATTATTATTATCATATGTTTAAACAGAGGCTGAGGATACAGAGCTTTAAATACTTCAAAACAATATAGTCTGATATGTACAACCTTATTTAGCGTGTTGTACCTACAGTTATATATACGCAGAGTAGGGGGGATTTAAATGGTGTTCAGACTGAATGCAAAGTGAATGATTATCCAGACTATCCAACGAGAACTCTCTCTCTGGACTAAAATGGGAAATAACTAGCTTTGCATTTAGACGTTTCCTCTGTCCATCCTGATGTTCTCTGCCTCGGCTCCCGTAGTCTCCATGATGGCGACTCAGGAGTACGACGGGATGAAGGAGCAGCTCGACCTGGAGCAGAGTCTGAGAGGCAAAGCTGAGACGTACGCACACGAGGTAAAGAAACCCTCACAGAAACATGATGCTAAGCAAGCTATCATAGTCTCTTTCGACAGAGGGGACACATGTTGATATAGAAGAGACATGGAGAAGAGGGGACACATGTTGATGTAGGAGAGACATGAAGAAGAGGGGACACATGTTGATGTAGAAGAGACATGGAGAAGAGGGGACACATGTTGATGTAGAAGAGACATGAAGAAGAGGGGACACATGTTGATGTAAAAGAGACATGGAGAAGAGGGGACACATGTTGATGTAGAAGAGACATGGAGAAGAGGGGACACATGTTGATGTAGAAGAGACATGCAGAAGAGGGGACACATGTTGATGTAGAAGAGACATGAAGAAGAGGGGACACATGTTGATGTAGAAGAGACATGGAGAAGAGGGGACACATGTTGATGTAGAAGAAACATGGAGAAGAGGGGACACATGTTGATGTAGAAGAGACATGGAGAAGAGGGGACACATGTTGATGTAGAAGAGACATGGAGAAGAGGGGACACATGTTGATGTAGGAGAGAAATGAAGAAGAGGGGACACATGTTGATGTAGAAGAGACATGGAGAAGAGGGGACACATGTTGATGTAGAAGAGACATGGAGAAGAGGGGACACATGTTGATGTAGAAGAGACATGAAGAAGAGGGGACACATGTTGATGTA